>JACXGM010004653.1:0-23461 GCA_016801145.1 Umbra pygmaea | reverse complement strand
TTTGTTTTTATTTTTTTATTTAACCTTTATTTAACCAGGTGGGCACGTTGAGAACATTTTCTCATTTGAGACGGCGACCTGGCCAAGATAAAAGCGTCGAGGTACAGACAACAAGACGTTACACATAAAAATTACAAGACAAGGAGTGCACAATAAATAGTAAAAACAGAGAATAAAACAGTGAATGTACGATAAATAATACAGTGTGCAGGTCGAACAATAAGTAGTGCAACAGATGTCGATACAAGGAGGTAGATGGTTGGTGAATACAGTCGCTTGGCGCTGTGCAATACAGACAGTTATAAGAAGAAAAAATTATAATAATGAAGAGTAGGGGCTGAGGTAGATGGGTACAATTGTAGAGGTACAAAGTGGCTGTGCGTGAATAACTCTATGGTAAGTGGCATAATGACCGGGACTATGGGAGGTGGAGTGTGAAAAATATACAGAGACAGCTATGCTGGTCAGATTGTGCAAAGTGCATAATGACAGAAGATGGTAGGGTGGGATTAACATGTGCAATGGTCTGACAGTAGATTGGTTAGTAGTGCTTTGAAGGTGGTTAGCGGGACAATAGAATCAAGCTTCAGGGATTTTTGTAGAAAATTCAAATCATTAGCAGCAGAGAATTGGAAGCATTGAAGCAGTCATTTCTGCAAAAGGAAAAAATCATCAGTATTAAAACAATAAATGACCTGAAATATTTCAGTTGGTGTCCAATGAATCTAAAATATATGAAAGTTTAATTTTTATCATTACATTATGGAAAATAATGAACTTTATCACAATATGCTAATTTCTTGAGAAGGACTTGTATATGATGCACATATCACAACAGCCAACCAAAGATTTCTAACTTCCTAAATATGACTGCTTTAAGACTGCTAAATACCCGTTTAAGAAAAGAATGGAAAAAAAGCACAAGCAGGAAGAGAGGGGAGGGATATGAAGGGGGAAGGGTCATGTTCTATTTTGGTTTACAAAAATAGAAAAATAAGAGTTAAGGTCAGTGTTTTAACTAAGGTGCTCTTGTACATTCCTGTCCTTGTACTGCAAAGCCAAAGGAATTTTGAGTGTCTTTTAGGCTAAACATTTGAAATAATATAAACAATGATTTTCAATCTTTTGACTGCTTCCTTTAATAACTACATAACCCAATACTTGTACTTTTACTTTCAGTACTTGAGTAGTACATTTTAAAATATACTACTTGCAATACTTAAGTACAAAAAATGTTGAATACTTCAGTACTTCTACTTAAGTGTAGTGCTTAAAGAGAACTTCTACTTTTACTCAAGTTACTTTTTTTGATAAAGCACTTCTACTTTTACTCAAGTCTGGGTCTCTAATAGTTTATACATATCTGCTGGTCAGTAACCAACTAAATATTAGCTCACCAAATATCTAGCAGTAAAGCATAGTGAATTGAACTGAAGTAGGTTAGAAATATTGTGCAACAAATAGATATACCAATTACTGGCAACATTACAATAGTTATATTATAATGGTGGGTACTGGCAACATTACAAGAGTTATATTATAAAGGTGGGTAGGACACTTGTTAATTTTCGATTAACCACACACTGACAGCACAGTGGGTGAAGGAACTGAAACGGTGGGGGACTGGTTTGAGTGTTCATGTCCAGTATTTACGTCAGTTGTCAGTCAGTGGTACAGGTCCATCCCAAACCAGAGCCAAATGACGTCAATTGCATGCGGCGGAAGCAGTATGGTGTTGGTGTAAACAAGCGCCAGTTTTCATTGAAAGGGGAAAATATTCATTGTTTATTCTAGCTATTCACTTAAAAATAATATATAATACACACAGGACACATTACTGATAGGTATCTCTTTCGTAGAAACGTTAAATATAAACGGTAAGTGGCTAGTTTCCCTTCCCCCACCCACCAATTCCTTTTTTTTGTCCATTACCGTACCTCGTCGTGTTGTCAGTCCGTTATGATTCGCAGCACCGTTATGATTCATAGATAAAGCAGTAAGTGAATTATTAACTGAACTCTTAAACTACGGTTGAAGTATCATATGACGCATTTTATATTCAACTTTTAACACCACGAATGTTATTCACAACATAAAAGTTACACATTTTCGAGTTTTTCATTATTCTAGGATCTTTTGTTCATGCGATGATGAACAACACAATCATGGAAATGTTACATTTCATTCCAGATGTAAATATTAATTTCACGTAATCCCGCTTCTCGTGATAATAAAACGCTAAAATAGCTCCATTGCTCGCCGTATTTTATACTAGTGCGTTTTCCTCAACTTTGTTTACTTGTTTTCTAGGCAGTGGTGTTAACCCAGTGCGGTGCCTGTAAAGACAGAAATGAGAGACATTGGGGGCAGCTTGGCAGAGAACCACTGGACCAATGAGCTGACATCAACAGGAGTCCCAGGGACAAGCACACTGGAGACCACTGGACCAGAGCATCTAGATGACTCCACAGCTCCTCAACATAGAAGTTCCATGTATCTCAAGCTAGGGCAGCATGATGCTGAAACACTGGCCATGGAGAAACACATAGATATGGACCAAGAGGAAGAGGGTTTAAGTTGGGTTGATCCGGGAGTAGAGGACTGGACTTCACCGCTTTTGTCACCATCGCATAATGGGACAAGACACTCAACTTGCGACTCTGGTAGCCTCACACAAATGAAAACACAGCCCAATGGGTTTAGGGTGCGCAGGCCACTGGGCTGGCATAGACTTAGCATGAGTGTGAACCTCCGCACTCGCTTGGCACTGCATTGGAGGACGTGGTGCCAGTGGGCCAAACGTGCACGAATTATGGGTTTGGGATACTTGCGAGTCGGGACAAGGTGGCGACTCCATAGGTTAAGGGACAGACACCTCCACAGCAGACATAAGCCAGGATGGTCCCGTCTGAATGGGGGATCTCAGGGTTGCTTTCAGAGGAGAGAAAACCTAGAGGCAGGAGACTGTATGTATTATTTAGTTGTTTTCTGTGCTGTGTTGTGTGATGTTACATATGTTGGGAAATATAAGACAACTATGTAATATTTTTCCAAAACTGTAATTGTCCAAAACTATTGTTTTGTCATGCCTTGTTTAATTTTTTAAAGTAAAAAAAGCTGTAGCATTTTAGGGGAGAAAAATCGTAGACTGTTTCCATAGTTGGTTAAAAGGCGTCTCTGTAGTCATATGTTTTTTTAGTGGCCTCCAACCATCTGCTGCTTTTCCTCAGACCCTTGGCAATGTGTGACAAATGGTCATCTGGGGAAGGTGGCGGCAAGTAGCACAGCTAATGAGAGGGACAGTACGGGCTTCCGCAATTCTCCCACAGGCCTGCCAACAATTCACAGGGATAAACCACGCCCCCAGCAGCAACTGAGCAGCGAACACATTTCCTGTGTACAAGGTATATGCAGCATCAGAACTGGACTGCAGTTTACTTCTATCCCCCCCAAAAAACTGACAATTTTATTCACCCCAGGTACGGTACTTAAAAGAAGAATAAGACAGAAATTATAGATATGTGCAGTCTTTACAATGGGTTCACATAAACTTCGTGTAAATTAGTTACAGGACATAGATGAGGCATTTGTAGATCTCCAGACTGTATCTTTAATCATACAAAATGAATGTTGTGATTATATAAGACTGACCATTCTCCTCTTTCTCCCAGGCATGTTGGATGAGTTTCTGCAACAGTACGGCAGCATGATCCCAGTCCATGTGGATGAGGTTGTGGCCAAGCTACAGGAGATCTTCCCCAATGAAAGCTTCTCCGATCCACACAGGTGTGTCGCAGTAACAGACCTTGAACTACATCATGACAGCATTGAGGGTCCCGGGTCTTTTTGTTTTTATTGTGTTAATTTGAGAATTGTGTCTCTTATTTTGTCCCTTTTGAAGGAAAGTAGTTGTGCAGCACCTCATCCAGTCCTACCAGCGTCTTTCTAGTACTGCTGTGGTGAGGGGGTTCCGGGTCAACTACAAGCGCCATGTCCTCACAATGGATGACCTCAGTACGCTCTATGGACAGAACTGGCTCAATGACCAAGTATGTCTACGCTGTAGAGCATGAAAATAACAGTAATTGCTCCATCACATCATTTGCACATATTTGGATGTCTTTCTTTGTAAGTACAAAATAAACTTATGTGGTGTGAGATGGATCGGTGGTTATAAAGTCAGACTTGTAGTCGGAAGGTTGCCGGTTCTATTCCCAACTGTGCCAATTGTTGTTCTGTTCTTGGGCGAGGCACTTAGGGTTAAGTTGCTCCAGGGGGATATCCATGTACTACTCTAAGCCGCTCTGTATGAGTGTCTGCTAAATGACAAAAAGTAAAATGTAAATGTAATGAGCATGGTAATACTTGTCCATTTTTTGTTAATGAATCACCAGTTTAAATTTTTTCCCACCCTTTTTCTTCCCACTCAAAAGTATTTGTCTAGTTTTTCCTCACTAACCTTGCTACGTCGTCAACTCTGCAACCCCCCAACAGATGTGGGATGGCGAAGGGTGCTCATATGGTTCATCCAACCACATGTCGCCGAGCCAACCAATTCTTTTCGCACTGCTCATCCAACACAGAAGCCTTTAGTCAGATCATGTACGGGATGATTACGTTCACCAACTTTACCAATTTACAATTCAATTCACAAGCGATCGTTCTGCACACGGGGTCGTTGGAGAGTGACGTGGCAAGATGGATAATCCGACTTATCTATCCCAAATACAAGGCAGCGCTATGCCAATTTGCGTTGTTTCATGCTGGAGGCCATGGGCAAAGTCAGAGAAAGCATAGTCACGCTCAAACCACTGACTGTCATAGTGGGCTAATTTGCGGCCTTGCAGGACAAACTACGCCACGATAGTCAGTGGTTTGAGCCTGACTATGCCTTCCTTGAATGTGCCCATGGCCTCCATCCAGCACGAGACAGCGCAGATGCACCATGGACCCCCACTGATTTGTTTTTAATTGTGATTGCATAATGTAAATATGTGTACTATTATTCTCTGACATTATACTAAAGGGTTATGTCTTTAATGATACCTTTGTTTTGGAACTAAAGATCATGAATATGTATGGGGATTTAGTCATGGACACAGTCCCAGAAGAGGTAAGAAAATAAATATACCCAGTGAAAATCAACACAAACTTGTTATATAACCTTAAATGTGCACTATGTAGAATTTCAATAACATAACTCTTTTCTCTTTCAGACCAGCTTCCAAAAACTTTAAACCATGTTTTTCAGTATATTTGAAAAATTGAAAAAAGCATTTTAAATTGCACATGTATTTCCTACACTGCAGTATACAGTTGTGCTCAAAAGATTTGCATATCCCTGGAGACTTAGTTTATAGATGTACCATTTTTACAGAAAAACATGAGTGAGCTGAACATTTTGAGCTACAAATGTCATCAAAGAAAATAATGAAATTACCCCTGTTCAAAAGTCTGCATACCCTCAGTTCTCAATACGGTGTATTGCCCCTTTTAGCATCAATGACAGGGTGCAGTCGTTTGTGATAGTTGTCTATGAGGCCCTGAATTCTTGCAGGTGGAATACCTGCCCATTTGTCTTGGCAAAACGCCTCAAGGTCATGCAAAGTGTTTGGTCGTCTTGGATGCATGAGTGGCTCATTGATATTAAGGTCAAGAGACTGTGATGGCCCCTCCAGAACCTTCACCTTTTTCTGCTGTAACCACTGGAGGGTCAACTTGCTTTTGTGCAGAAGAATGCTGCCAGTATTGTCCGATTAAATGCTGCATTCTTCTTGCAATCAATTTTCTCAAGGTTCCCCATGCCTTTAGAGCTCACACACCCCCAAAACATCATTGAGCCACTACCATGCTTGACCCCTCTCCAAACATAACGCTTATGGTTGTGACCATAAAGCTCTATTTTGGTCTCATCACTCCAAATTAGTGTGCCAGAAGCTGAGGCAGGTCAAAGTGTTGTCGGGCGTTTGGTAACCGGGCTTTTTTCTGGCAACTCGACCATGCAGCAAATTTTGGTTCAAGAATTGTCGTATTGTGCTCCTTGAAACAGCCCCATTTGTATTTTTCCAGAGCAGCCTGGTATGTCTCCCAAGGCTAACTGGGTTTTTCTTTGTGTCCCGAACAATTCTTTCAGGCAGCTTCGGCTAAAATCTTTCTTGGTCTACCTGACCTCGGCTTGGTATCAAGAGATCCCCAAATCTTCCACTTCTTAATAAGTGATTGAACAGTACTGACTGGCATTTGCAAGGTTTTGGATATCTTTTAATAACTATTTTACAATTTTATGCACTTTTGGGGGAAATTATTCTTTAATTGGAATTTTAACCTGTGTGTGTCTGTAACAAGGCCAAACATTCAAGGGTATGTAAAGTTTTGATCAGGGCCATTTGGGTGATTTCTGTTAGTATGGTTTACAAAGGAGCCAAACAACTATGTGATAATGAATGGCTTTATAAGATCACTATCCTTACATTACAGTCAGGTTTTCAAAGTCATATTGTCAAAATCAATAATGAAATTTCACACTTTCTGCCAGGGTATGCAAACTTATAAACACAACTATATATTTTACCATTTGAAATTACAATGAGGACATGACGGGTGTTTGCCAATGGGCATGGGCCTATCAGTCTTTAATATAATTTATTAATTTTAGGTTGTTATTTTTGTTTAACCAAACACATCATAGTGTAGGGAATCATTGGATATACATAGTTTTAAGGGATTATTAAAATATCAAGAAATACAGATTTTACAGTGTTTGAAAGCAGGCCACATGAGAGAGCATAATTTGGTTGTAATGGCTAAATTCTACAAATTCTGTTTAAATTAAACAAACAAGCACATATTAAACTTTCTTCTTTGCAATGACATTTTGGCAAATTAATATATTGTAGCATTTAAGTCAGTCATGTTTTACCTTATCATGCTGAATACACATAAACAACAAAAATACTAAAGCCTCACAGTTGTCTGTGTGTTATATTTAAACTGTGACTTCTATTCTCTTGCTTTTTTCAGGTCCATTTTTTTAACAGCTTTTTTTATGACAAACTGAGGACAAATGGCTATGACGGGGTCAAACGGTGGACAAAAAATGTGAGTCAAACCTGGGGCAATTAAATTTTCTTTGTGTTATTTTTTATTTATTTTTTCGTAGTTTTGTATTCATGTCAGAAGTGCGTAATTTGACTTTCCTAATTCTTTTTTTGAAATAGGTATAGGCAGAATATATTTATTAAAGTTTTGATAAATGAAACACATTGGGCCACATAGAAGAAAGAGACGTGGAAAAGTGTTAGAAATAATCCAAATGAGAATCCCCTATACACTTCATTTCAGGTGAATATCTTTCAGAAGAGGCTACTGTTGATTCCTATTCACTTGGAGGTGCACTGGTCTTTAGTGAGTGTGGACATCACACAGCGAGCCATCACGTATTTTGACTCCCAGCGCACCCTCAACCGCCGCTGCCCAAAGGTCAGGATAGTGTTCCTTCTTGTGTTTAATGCCTATTTATACTTTTAAAATTCTGAAAAAGTTGGGACAGTATGCTAATAAATACAAAGAGGAGTGATTTGTAAATGTACTTTGATTTAAACAAAAAATGTATAAAGTCAAGTTATTTAATGTTTTACCTGATCCACTGCATATTTTCTTTTTAAGGTAAACATTTATTTTGAAATTGATGCATGTAACTCGTTCCAAAAACGTTGGGACGGGGCATTTTATGACTAGTAACGATGTGACAAGTTCAAATAAGAATGTGATGTGAAACAACATTCCCCAAAGACAAATCGGTAGGATTTGCACAAAATATAATTAAGAGTAAAGGAATCCGGTCAAGTCCCGGTGCGTAAAGGACAAAGGTAGCTACTAGCTAGCTAAAGTAATTAACGCTAATATACGACGTTAACGTCATAATGCAGAAAGTTTATCTACAGTAGTGCTTGACTGCGCAACTAACTTAACAGCTTTTTGTCAACTAAAAGTAGAGGAGTTCATTAAGAAGACAAGAGTAGCTATAGATGTAATCAAAATGTTAAATGCATAGTCCCATATTTAAGTTGTTGCGGGGTTGTGATTCATGTGACAGTACTCGGTTATGTACAGCAGTGTTTCACGTTAGTGCAGAGCAGCGAGCCCTAGCCTATAGAGGGGTGAGAGAGGTGCTGGTTATGGTGGATGAGGAGGCATGGGAGACTGACAGAGAGGAAGGAAATATCTAAGCTTAACTCTCCCTAAAAACAAATGAGTCTGCCATGCTTATTTTCAGACTTAACATTTAATAAAAATATAATGACAGTATTGACATACAGCCCTCCTTTTTATACTGCAAACATCATGGACAGGGAGAAAAAAATAAAAAACAACAGAAGACAGTATCTATCCCAACAATTAGAAATGTCCTTTTTGGAGTGCCCTGCCCTCTAGTAATGTTAATAAGAACAGGCGCTAATGGGATGTTTTCATTCCAATTCTACGGTTATAACTGCCACTGAGTATACAGTCAGTTTTAGGGATTTTGAGGCCCTGAGACGAGAGTTTGTAATTTTTTGGTTGTTGAATGACAAGCAATGGGCAAGGAATAAATACAATCAGTGTATTTATTTAATTAATTATTAATTTATTCAAAGTATGCATATGTTTTTTATGGGCTATTAAGATGAGAATGCCCACTTCCTGAATGCGGTGCATTACCACGATATGCCGTGTTCGCGCTGAAGTGGTACTCATAAATATTTCTTACGGTTGGCAGGTATGCAACTGGTGTCTTCAGTGCTTAAGAAGTGTTATTAAAAGTAAAGGTGATGTTACAGTGGAAAACAGTTGACTGTCCCAAATTTTGGAGTGTGTTACAATCATCAGATTTGAAATTAGTGTACATTTTCAAAAATAAATTAAAGTCACAAAGTAAACCTTAAATAATGTGTTAATAATGTGTTTTTAATATAGTACAGAGTGAATTTAATTTTGAAATGACTTTTTTCTTTTTTGCGTTTTCCATACTGTCCCAAATTTTTGGGAATTGGGGTTGCAATATCACAGACTTCGTCTAGTCACACATATGTGAAATATGTAAATAGTCTTTAGGCAAATGAAAGCAGCCTTGTGTTCAGCCTGGTCATTTGGAAATGGCTGGATGTCACAATAGGCATTATATCTCTCTTTATTTATTTTCTCACTCTGTGGATTCATATTCACCATTGTCTTTGTCTTTATTTGTATTTTTTTCAGCACATCGCAAAATACTTGCAAGCTGAAGCAATCAAGAAAGAGCAGAAGGATTTTATAAAAGGCTGGAAGGGTTTCTTCAAAATGGTAAGCAAAAAACGTTTTTGAATTTTTGTTAGGAATTACTCCTATTACTGACAGTTTGAGTTCAACCGTGTTTTTTTTGTGATTGTTGCTTGTATTTTCCAGAACGTGGGCAGGCAGAACAATGACAGCGACTGCGGTGCATTTGTCCTTCAGGTGGTTTTTCTTCAAAATACTAAATATTTAGTCCTTTTTTAATTTTGTGAATTCCTCTTCACACTTTCCACTTGGAGTCACTAGATCGCAAGAAGTCGTGGAAAACCAAACTAAAGCCGTACAGAAACAAAGGCTCGAACCCCCGTCTCCATTGCGCATGTGTAGTCCAAAGTTGTGAGCTTAGACCGCTACACCAAACTTTGACACGCTGCTTTCATGTCTGAAATAAATTCTGAACTCCATTCTTGCATTTGGTATTAGCATATGCTTAAATTCACATTTTTCTTTTTCTCCACAGTACTGTAAGTGCCTAGCCTTGGAGCAGCCTTTTAGATTCGGCCAGCTGGATATGCCAAAGCTAAGGAGACTGATGTACAAAGAGCTGTGTCATTGCAAGCTCTCACTGTGAGCTTGACTGAAACAATTATCTGCGAATGCAAGAAGATGCAGATCATAAGGCAGTAAGAAGATGGATGATGCTGCCCCCTGATTTCTTTAATCCAGTCTGTGATTTAAATATCTGTGATCATTTACCCCTGTACACTCTCAAATGAGGACACACACCAAGTCAAAATTGCTATTTTTGCTGGACACCTAAGGCATATGAATATACAATTAGAAAGGGACTTTAAAAGGTAACAATCAAGATGTGCTATTAGTGTAGACTTTCATCTTTAAATGTAGGGACTGAAAAGTAATTTGACAAACATATTCATTAATTAAATTGTGAGTTTTAATACTTGGTTGCAAATCTTTTGCAGTCAATGAATGTCTGATATGTGGACGACATCACCAGATGCTGGGTTTCCTCCCTGCTGATGCTCTGCCAGTCCTTTACCGCTGCTGTCTTGGGTTCCTGCTACTTCTTGGGGTGTTTTGGTTTGAGTTTTGTCATCAGCAAGTGAAATGCATGCTCAGCTGGATTCAGGTCAGGGGATTGACTTTTGTGGAACATTCCACTTTTCCTTAAAAAAGTATCGAGTTGCTTTCGCAGTATGCTTCGGTTCATTGTCCATCTACGCTGTGAGTTTAGCAGCATTTTTCTGAGTCTGAACAGATAATATTGATCCTGAACTCAGCCTGCTGATTTTGTCAGCAGTCACATTGTCAATAAATACAAGGGAACCAGTTCCATTCTCAGCCATGTATGCCCATGCCATTTTACTACCTCGACCATGCTTCACAAATGAGGTGGTATGCTTCGGTTCCTTCCCCTCCATACTCTTCTCATCATTCTGGTACAAGTTGATCTTTGGCTCAACTGTTCATAGGATCTTTTTTTCAGAACTGTACAGTTTCTTTTGTTGTTAGCAGAAACCTAATCTGGTTTTATTGTTTTTGAGGCTTACCAATGGTTTAGATCTTGTGGTAAACCCTCTGTATTTACTTTGTTAAAGTCTTCTCTTGACTTTTAACTTAGACACAGATAAGCCTACCTCCTGAAATTTGTTCTTCATCTGGCCAACTGTTGTGAAGGTTTTTTTTCACCAGGGAACAAAGTATTCTCTCATCCACCACAGTTGTTTTCTGTGGTCTTTTGGTGTTCTTTCTTTTTAAGAATATACGTAATAGTGGATTGGGCCATACCTAATGTTTTTGCTATCTCTGATTTGTTTGGTTGGATTTGTCAGCTTAATGGCATGCGTGTCACCTTGATTCTAAGAAGCAACATCTTAGCCTGCTACGCCATGCGGAGCCTGGTGAAATGCAATCGGATTTACATTACCAGTCAAAATATTTTGCTGTCTCTGTGATAACTGCTTCACTGTGGCCAAGGATCAATGCTGGTCATGGCATTTCCAACTAAGCCTCTGAGATCAGTAGAGGGCAAATTGGTACAGCGCTGTCCAGGGTCAATTGTTAAGTATTTGGCCAAAATGACCTTTCATCCCATTGTCATGTGATTTCTGTTGCCGGTCAGGCAACTGTGAAATCAAACTCCAAAACTGTATTTACTATCTATTAAATTTTTTGCATATGCTAATTTGGCCTTTCTGTTTTTGCAGATTTCTGCGAAAAGTATATTTTGAAACTTTAACCCCAGTATTTTGGAAATTATTTATTTTACTGGCACATTTTTAGGGTTGCTTTGGACAGTTCTGGTCATTCATCTGTCATCAACTACTCTTGTTGTCCTTGGCTGATCTGGTCATTTCTGAGTGTTATTGTCCGAAAATATTTCCTCCCTAGTCTTCATGTTAAATTATGCCTATTGACACCAAGTCCACAGGCAAAATCAATGGATGTAACTGAGACTACACATTCACATCTCTTTAATGGGTGATATGTTGCTATTTCAAGGGAACAGGAAATCCCTGATCAATTAGACACACCTGGGATCCAATTGTCCCCTTACTAGCTCTTGCATAAAATGGAGGGAATTCTGAAATGGCTGCTGTTCTGAGTTCATCAAACACAAGTTGAAATCAAAGGTACCGGTCTGTACTCTTGCCTCATTCATTTTCATATGCCTTGAACGTACAGCAGAAATAGCAATTTTGACTATACTTTCTGAAGGGCACTGTATATGGTTTCATTGGCACATTTACAGAACCACCATATAAATGGGTTATAACAATGTATTTAATTTACTTTTCTCCTACAATTACCAAATTTATCCCCTTAAGTATTTTGGTAAGAGCTTTGAATTTTGGTTTGGTCAAACCTCTTACTATATATTGGGGGTGAAATGTGGTTTGATCCCTGGAATAGAAATTCTTGGGAACACTGGTGTAATCAAAACAATCTATTTCCAGGCTTTTGGCTAGTGTCTCTTATTTATAGGTTTTGTCTAGTTTTTTCTAGACCAGAGTGGGCCTTTTGCTAACCCATTTTCTAAAAAGCTGTCTAGAGTTGTGTATGCCATTGAAGTACATATAACTTAGGATTTTTATTTGCTGCATAAGCAAGTAAATGATAATGTTTCCTTTCAGTTGGTCACTCTGGTGCAACATGAGGGGAACAAGCGCAAGTGTGTGCATGTGCCTGAGAAAAAATACAATTGCACCAGTTAAGGCCCTGCACTTACTGATTTACTGTTTTTTATCTGCAGTGGCTATGGTTGGCTAAACTCTTGGACTGTCTGTGGCTTCATAGGAAGCACCTTTTTTGTCAAAATCTTTTTGGGCACCATGCTGTTAAAGTCGCAGTGAAGAGCAGACCTGAAATCTGAGTGCAGGTGTATAGCAAGTGAGGTGGAATTCCTGACTGCTTCACACCTGCAAAGTCCTAACAGACAACATTGTATTCGACATCAAGCGCGCTCGTCGTTTTGCACCTTGTTCCCTCTCAGAGAAAATAGGTTTCATATGCTCTGTGTCAGTGTTTACTGCTTTTTTGTGATTTTCTTTCCCCCCATTTTTCTCCCGTCCCAATTCCCTCTAATCCTGCCTTGTCGGGAGCTCTGCAACTCCATGCACAGATCTGTGGTATAGCGAATGGCGGGCACATGGTTCATTCAACCACTTGTTGCCCAGCCTCCAATTCTATTCGCACTTCGAATCACACGGAAACATTTAGTTGTATCATGCACGGGATGATTACGTTCACAAACTATACCTCCGCGATTGAACACACAGCCGCCCAATCTGGACACAAGGAGTCGCTGGAGAGTGACGTGGCAGGACAGACAGTCTGATTTATCTAACCCAAATCCTGGGCAGCACTATTCGAATTAGCGCTGCCTCGTGCAGAAGGCCTGGGGAAAGTCAGAGAACCCATAGTCAGGCTCAAAACCATGACTATCATGATGTAGGCTGTTGTGCAATGCAGTAACTTAGCCCATTACGCCACCTGGACCCCCCCCCATGTGTACTGCCTTTATTGGCCACAAGTCAGTTTGGTGGAAGCATCATGTGGGGGAAAAGAAATTCCAGAATTTCTTTTTATATATAATTTGCATGAAGAGATGTTGTTAGACCAAAACCTAGCTAGTGAAGGTAAGAAGGGATAGTCAGTGTTGGGAAGATCATTCCCTTTTTTTTAAACCTTGAAAAGTATTGAAGGACCACAACTGTATGTTTAGTTTATTAGTATTCATTTGTATGAAGTATTGTTTTTAATTGTATCTATATTGTTGAAGTAATGGCTAGTGGAGGTCAAAAACTTGTAAACACAACTACACTATTTTATATTTGTTGTGAAAATTCATCATAATAAAGACTAAAATGTTCTCACCCATTGAATTTATATCCCCCCGTTTTGCATGCATTATCTTCAACTAATAATTGATGTGTAATAATCAAATTGGGAAGAATGTGATACAAATTTTGCATTCAGGTTTTAAATGATGATAGCAGAAAACCTTCATTCAGTGTCTAGATGACTTCATGTCTGCATTAATTTGTAGCCATATCAGAATTTAATACATGATACTTATTTCATTCTGGCAAAAAACAACAACGAGTCCTGCTATAATCAACACCGGAATTTCTTTGCACTACTATAATCAACACCGGAATGTCTTTGAACAGGTAAAGTACTGACAGCAACTTCTATTTTGTCATTCGCTGAAGCTAAATTCTTGTGTATTGCGTCAAGACTAAAATATCCAATAAAAGCATTGGTCGCTATGCATCTTCCAATAGTATACCGGTAATGCCGGAAACAAAAGCTGAATCCTCCTTTTTGCTCAAAGTATGGACATATAAAGGTGGCAACCGCATGTTTACTGACATCTTAGAGAGCCAATGAAATGTCACAATGGGCTTGGTCAAAGTTGACTGATAGGCCACCTCTGCAATCAAAACGGTACATTCCAGACCACGTTGTCGTATATAAAACATTTTCGCGGCGTATTCGCCCTTTGTGATAATGTCGGCAGATTATGAAGAGAGGTAAAGAATTGAGTAAATTATTTCATTATTATTTAATATTGATCCGTAACACTTATATACAATAATCCCGTCAGTCCCGCATTCTGTAATAAAAGCGGCATGTAGTGGGTGCTAGTTGGCTAACATTAGCTATTGATACTGCTGAGCGGGGCTGTTTCCTTGTACGGTGGTATTGGTGTTACATTAGTTAATGCTAACTGATAGCTAGCTAGTGAGCTGGCGGGCTGGAGCCAGTTGTGTGTTCATTATCACGTAACGTTACCTCATGTTCCTAGGTAGTAGTAAGTTATAAACTGTTATGTGTTATAAACACGTTTCATCAGACCACCAGCAGGTTGTGAAGGAGAACCAAAATGCCTTAACGGTAGCTAAGTAACTACAAATCATACTCTTGACAGGCGAACGCCAGCGGTTGCGGGAAAATGGTGGCCTGACTGGACCTATTGAGCGGTTACGCTGCTCTGCCCTGGTCGGTGTTTAATCGCTGACGGTGTTTAACCAATCAACTGTAACTAATCATGTCTTGATGAAGTTAGTCATATTGTCGGTATAGTGAACGTCCAGTCGATGCAGTTGTGTGGTTTCCTTTTAGTCTGCTCGATTAGTAGCGATGCTATTTCTTTTGGTGGAGCCACCCTGGCTAAGTTTTTGTCCCCGACGAGCACATGATTTTTCCGGGTATATGGTGTTAGTCAAGGCTGTGTGCGTTTTGTCCGAAATTATAGAATTTGTTCTGGGTTGGGTTACTTGTGCTTAACTGAGTTAGGTTGGTGGTCACTGCTGAATGGAAGGCTATCTGGTGTGCCAACATGTACAGCAGGCTAACGTTAGCTGGGCTGTCATCAAGGGCTTTAAATCGGTATTCTGGCCTACATGACAGTACTATATAGGGTGAACCCCCACACCAACACTCGGAATATTGTCTAAAAAACTGTTGTCTAAACACAATTGACGCAATATGTAACTGCTGGATTCGTTTGTTTTGCGAAGATGTTAAGCCTTGTCTCCAGTTGAGTCGTTTGCTGGGTGTGTACAGCAGCTGGTGGCCCGTACCTTTGACTAGTGAAAACCACCATCTTATGCGAGTTTATTGAACATGGCTGCCTCATAGAAACTATTTGCACTCGTAAGGGTCAAGTTTATAGCCATGCACATTACAACCATACGGTCATGCGTTAAGTAGAACATCTATGGATATAATCAGAAGTAGATGTATGTATACTGTCCGTTAGCTAACATGGTGTAATACATGACTACATTGACATTAACTCTTCTTCAGGGACCTCTCCAACAGGGACAATGGCCCTGAGGGGATGGAGCCAGACGGCATCATTGAGGTATGTGTGTTGGACTAAATTTAAATCAAATCCATTTCACACGTACATTTTTTTATTTGTCAGGTGCACTGAAAAGCAGATTTATTTTCCTGTACAATAAAAATCTTATGCGAAGGCTGTAGCAATGCAGGGGTAACACTAATGTGCAAAACAATAGGTTTTTGGTTTTCACCCCTATCAGTGCTATATTAAGGCTATGTATAAAAAACTGCAGGACTGGGGTACTTCATACAGTCATGCATTTGTTCCCACCTTTACAGAGTAATTGGAATGAGATCGTGGACAGTTTTGATGAAATGGCCCTGCGTGAAACGCTCCTGAGAGGAATCTACGCCTATGGTTTTGAGAAACCTTCTGCCATTCAGCAGAGGGCCATTCTCCCTTGTATCAAGGGTATGTGCATACTTCCTTATTGCCCCAACACTCTCAAACAGGAAGTAACCACTGCGTGTGGGTTTGGTTCACTTAGAAATCTTTAATAATAACAGTATGGTAGGAAGCAGGGGGAGGAGTATGTGAATTTGGATATTCATAGACAGAGATGAAAGTGAAACCAACCATCCGTAATGACAATTGGGTTGCCACATGTTCTGACGCTATAGTGTTTAACTTGTTTACAAAGTAAAGTCAAGCATACTTTTTCGGTTCTGGTGTGGTATGACATTTGAACTAGGCTCCAAAATGACTTCGTACCTTAAGGTTCAGTCTGATCGGTATTGTTAATTTATATGCAATAAAATATGTAGAAACTAACGATCCCATCTTACAGATGGTTCAAAACTTCATATGCGGGTATCTGCTTTAATTGTTTTCATTTAATGATTGAGCTTGCAAATTTACTTATCACAGTCCTGTTTTTAAACCAAACTGTCAAAACATGTGAATCTGTACAATAACATTGAATTTTTTTTTGCTGTTGCATACATTGTGTGTTTGCTACTTTTGGGACCAGCAAATACAGCCATTTGTCTTCCCCCCCCACCAGGTTTTGATGTCATTGCACAGGCCCAGTCTGGCACAGGGAAAACCGCCACCTTCGCCATCTCCATCCTCCAGCAGATTGATATAGAGCTAAAGGGCACTCAAGCCCTGGTCCTCGCCCCCACCCGAGAGCTGGCTCAGCAGGCAGGTTACATGTGTTTCATTTGGCTTAATACATGAAAATCAATCCTTGCTTAGGCTTTTTTTACATGCTAACTTTCCAGGAATGTTCCAGCAACAATGGTGGATAATTAAGCAGGTTTGGCTTGGTTCCAGACTGAATCAAGCTACTTAGTCTTGCCCTTTTGTGCCACCCCTGTTACTGAATGGCTCGACGTGTTGTGTTTCAGCATGTGTGAATCAAAGGCATAAACATTTCAGCCTAATAAGCCTGATCATAATTGGATACCGTATGAACACTGTTGCTCAACGGATGGCAGTTAGTGTTATAAAATGATCTCAAATACAGAGTGAATTGCAACAGGAAGTGTTCCTCTAAAGTGTCTGGGAGAGTTCCTAGAAAATCCACTACTGGCCTGAACATACTCTACTGTGTCTACAGATCCAGAAGGTGATCCTGGCTCTTGGCGACTACATGGGAGCTTCCTGTCACGCCTGTATCGGCGGCACCAATGTCCGCAATGAGGTGACGAAGCTCCAAGCCGAGGCCCCAAACATAGTTGTCGGGACTCCTGGTCGTGTGTTTGATATGTTAAACCGCAAATTCCTGTGTGAGTTGATACTGTAGTCTTCTAGTTTTGTGACCAGGCATTTTATTGAAATTAGTTCCTTACTGAGTGTACAAGTTGAGGCTTTCTGGTTTCAGTTGACTGAATTTTTTCCCTCCCTTTAGCTTCTAAGTACATCAAGATGTTTGTCCTGGATGAAGCTGATGAGATGTTGAGCCGGGGTTTCAAGGACCAGATCTATGAGATCTTTCAGAAGCTAGGCACCAGCACACAGGTAAGAAACTCTGTCAGTTTAGACACTGAGGTAGATGTGTACTTAGACAGAATTTTGGAAATCCCTCAAAATATTTTAGCGTAAGTTTGCATTAATCAAGCAAATCTCAATTCAAGTAAATGTCATTAATTCTTTAGCCAGTTTATGCAGAAAATAAACTGTTTATGTCCAGGCCTAGACATGTTTACCTCCAAAAAGACACTGTTTATTTTGAACAGGAATTAGTCAGAACCCTCTTGCGTTTTCAAAGGTTTATCCCAATGGAGCACTTTTGTAGTTAGTTGATAGGAGTGGATCCAGCAAGGTCAGTTTGTTTCCAAACTTTCATACTGCTTTATTTGTCAGTATGTGGTCAGCTGTGGCGTTAAACGTTTCTTGCCATGGGCCTTGATCCTCTTATCTACAAGCTGGTTTCACCCCCCAGACTTCTGCAGACTGATTTTGTTTGTTGCTCCATTGTTTGTAAACCCAAGACCATTGTTGGACAATTTGTTTAACTTGTAAGCATGAGATGCTGTAGCAGCATTTGTTTGATTACATACTGATTCATTCTTTCAGTATCATTTGGGTAGTCCTCTTTAGAAGGTACTGGGTATGGAACTGTGGGGCCAATTGCGGTTAAATGATTGGGTTAATTCATGCATTGTCTGAAACATAAGTTTGAGACTTTGCTGTAGAACAGACTTCCTCTACTTCAGAATAATTTAGCAAGCTACTCTTATAGTAGCTCTGAAAGTGCTGCTCCTATTCATTTTCTTTGATGGGAACGCAGTGTTTAACATTGGAATGGGACTCTTTGAGCTGTGCCAGGCTGGCAACGGAGCCATTGAATGCTTGCTATTTGTAGCACCCAAGATGTCTGGTAACTTGCTGCTCCTTGATCTACTGTGGCCGGTGTATTTTGGTTAAAGTGCAAGCGTATTTGAGTTTGCCATGTAACCTAGGTTTGATGTGCGCTGCTTACGGTCCTTCTTGCCCTCCTAGTAAGCTATAGAGTGATAGATTACTAGTAAATTTAAGGCTGCACAATTAATCAAATTTGCATGATCGAGCGATATAAAGCTCTAGAGTGCCAAGCACAATTATCCCGCAAACCGTACATGCTAGCAACTCAATCCTGGTACTGTTGGAAAGAACACAATAAAATAATGACGAAAATAATGAGTGGTAGTTCATCCCTGTGGGTTGAAGAGAGCCGGAGCTATGGCGCCTCAAAATCAAGTTTTTTTTTAGAAGAATGTAGGAAGTGAAAATGACTAAACTCTGCAATGATGTAGGACATAATCCTGCACAACAACAACAATTTCTGGAAGTGAAAAATAGCTGGGATTTGAAAAATGTATAGAAATATAGTGAAAAATGGTTGCAGCATTTTGATGTTGACTTGTTTATATGGCCCCCAATCATTGCACACTGGTCCAGGAGCCCTGGGGGCTTGACAATATGCATTGACATGTTTATTCATCATGATTTACATGCTTTTACAGATCTAAAACAAAACATACATTCTTCCATTTTTATTTTATTTATTCTCTAAGGACTGAAATCAAAAGCTATTTCAATCAAACACATCTTAACAGGCAAGTTACATGTTAAAATAGGACCCCTTCTTTGATATCACCTTTTCTTACATCCATTGAACTTTTGAGTTTATGGAGAGCTTCTGCTTAAATTTCTTTGCAAGATGTCAGAATAGCCTCCCAGAGGTGCTGTTTTGATGGAAACTGCCTCCCACCCTCATAGATCTTTTGCTTGAGGATGCTCCAAAGGTTCTCAATAGGGTTGATGTCAGGGGAGGATGAAGGCCACACAATGAGTTTTTTTTTTTTTTTGCCCATAGCAGCCAATGACACAAAGTATTCTTTGTAGCATGAGATGGTGCATTGTCATGCATGAAGATTGTATGCTACGCAAGGCACGGTTCTCATCTTTGTATTATGGAGTGTTTTGTCAGAAACTATATACTTTGCCGTGGTTAATTGCACACCTTCAGGGACTCTAAATGGGCCTACCATCTCTCCCCTTTATTCCGGCCACCTCCTTGCTGACGTTGCAGTCTTATTGGGACATGGTGGCCATCCACCAACCATCCACTACGTCATCCATCTGGACCCTCCAAGGTTGCATGGCACTCATCAGTAAACAAAAAAGTTTGTGAAAATTGGTCTTCATGTATTTCTGGGCCCACTGTAACCGTTTCTGCTTGTCAGCATTGCTTAGGGGTGGCTAAGAGTAGGTTAATGCACAACAGCAAGCTTCTGGAGGATCCTACACCTTGAGGTTCACAGGACTCCAGAGGCACCAGCAGTTTCAAATACCTGTTTGCTACTTTGTAATGGCATCTTAGCAGCTGCTCTCTTAATCTGATAAATTTGTCAGGCAGTAACCTTCCTCATTATGCCTTTATCTGCACAAACCCATCTGTGCCCTGAGTTAGCCAAAAATCTCTTCACAGTATAATGATCACGCTTACATTGTTGTAAATTATCTACTTTTTTCATACCTTGTCGAAGGCTTTGCACTATTTGATTCTTTTCCACAGCAGATATACTTTTTCATTCCCATAATGCTTGAAACCTGTGGCCTGCTTAATGTGGAACATCCTTAACCTTTTAGGGTAGATTCCCCCCCCCCAAAAATGGACTAGAATCACAGTTCACAAGTCCAATTTTATGGTTATACTGGTTGTATATCTACAGTAAGATGAAAATCTTAGCGATCTAGCTACTGTGAGCTTTGTGCCTTGTACACATGCGCCTCAAATAAAATGAGTGGATTACAAACACCGCTCACAGCTGCAGAATGTCATATGTACAGAGGTTAAAATCTTAGGAGTCTAGCTAAGGTCTCTGTTTTACAATAGCTATTAAAATTAAAACATTACGATTAATAATGTGGGATTAGCGCGTTGCTGTTAATGGTGGACTAGAATTACTGCTCACAACTTCATTTTTAGGTAATATACATGTTACATATCTTTAGGAAGCTTTAGAACCCAGCGATTCAGCAAATGTCTCTGTTTTACATTAGCTATAAAAACTAAAACCGAGTGATAATGTGAAGGACGTGTCATCAAAACAAACCACATTGATGAAATTACATAGGACTAAATAACATAGTACTTAGTCGAATCTCTTTTTCATCATCAGAGTCCCAGTAATGACATGGAGCATAGGTAAAATCCATCTTATGTAAAAAAAGACAATTTCAGGACTGCAATATTACTGAATGTATCTAGAAGCAACCAAATGCCTTTGTTTATGAATCGCGGCCTACACTTATGAATGACAGACACGGGTGAAACGTGTCTTAGCAATGTCCGTAACGTCAATCCTTGTAAAACGGATGTTATAAATGACCAAGACGTGCATAGGGTATTAACCTAAGTATGCCAGAGATATTTGAAAGGTGAGATTGGTACTCTGTCTCAAGACTCGGATGAAAATGTCATCATGGAGCGTTTTTTGTGAAAGTATAGTTTTACAAATAACGCTATAGCTCATTGGCGGTTTAGTGTATCATTCTAAAATTATAGACATGTTGTCATTCCCTGGGGGACATGAATATAAGTGTTTCCAGGACACTATATTAATATATGGCTTTGTAGTTCTTTCAAAGAGGATGTAAAAAAATAAACAGACATTTTCTTTCATTTTGTGCCATATTCTCTGTTAAGTAGTTTTCCTTTAATTGGGCTCACCTGGCAAACTATCACAGGTATCTTGAGATTGATTTCAGTGATCCAGAGCCCGACACTACCATCCATGAGTTTGATTGAGAAACAAAATTTCAATGTTTGACACTTAATTCCATTTTGCAAAATAATTTGGAACGTGGTGTAATGTTCTCAGCTGTAGAGGTCAAGTGAATTTTTATAAGATTCAGTGGACATTGAAAAAATAATCTTTCAGGATAGGAGCTATTGACAATAGAAATCTGAAATGGAAAAAAATATATATTATAGTTTTACAGTGAGGTCCATTCTCACCTGATTCAAAATAAGTTTATGTAATTATTGTCCACTGCATGTCAGAACTTTACGCTGCTATTAGCTAGAAATCAATTCACTGTCAAATTGGAAAATGTGAAGTGGCATGAGGGCAAAACTGCTCTCTGCAGTAATTCGGCTGGACCCCATGTAGGTTACTCTGAGTGTCAGTCGGCTAAATACAGTTGCAATCAAAATTATATAACCCCCATTGCAAATCAGGTGTATCGTACAGACTTGTGCTTGTTGTTTTCAATGAACAAATCATACAAAAGCAATTGAAATGGCACAACACATGCATCGAGTGGTTTCCCCAAATCCAACTGAAAAGGCAACATAGAATCCCAAAGTCAACAAAACAGCAACAGTTTCAGGTGAATGTATCTTCAAGACATTTGTAGCAGCAGCTGGTATTGTAGCAAACAGGAAGTTGATAGAGGTCCCACCTATATAACAATCACAAGCTTGCTTTGTTTCATTACCAAGGTAACCACCTGCTCTTAAAGTGCCATGATTGGGCCATAAAACATTATTTTGAAACATTACAATGTGCCATTCGTTATGTGTCTTATGGGGTAGTTGAGGGACAATATTTTGACCAGGAAAACAAAGTTTACTTTGCTCTCTTTTGCATTTAGTGGCAGGATAAGAGCCTTGTCTAGCTGAAGCAACAATTTATTGCCTTAAATAAAATGCCATGAACACACTTAGGCCACCCTTGGAATATTGACGTCCCCACTGCGAGTGCAGAATCCTGTGGGCAAAACTGCTGGGTGTATACCCAATAAGGTGTTTTGTGTCTCAACCTTTCGCCAAATTTGTTTGATTTTGGGAAATATACACCACTCAACAAATTATTATTATTATTATTATTATTATTATTATTATTATTATTATTATTATTATTATTAGCTGTTCTCCAGTGTTAGGGTGTACACAACCTGGACCAAAGCTTCAAAATGCGTCTTGTCATTCCCTTGTTAGGTGGTTCTCCTGTCGGCCACCATGCCCCAGGATGTGCTGGAGGTCACCAAGAAATTCATGCGTGATCCCATCCGCATCCTGGTCAAGAAGGAGGAGCTCACGCTGGAGGGTATTCGCCAGTTCTACATCAACGTGGAAAAAGAGGTATGTTTGACTAACCATAAGCATGCACACACCTGTTCCTGAAAAGGTCTGTCAATCCTGTGTAATGTTTCACTGGTGAGGTGTATCTTTGCATGTTAAACATGTGCATATGTATGTTACACAATTATGATTACATTTGTGCCTGTATAGACTGATAGTGTCTAATAACACCAGTGTTTAGTTGGATTATTTTGTCAGTCTGTTATTTTCACAACATTCAAATGGATCTCCCCTTGTTAGGAGTGGAAGCTGGACACGCTTTGTGATCTGTACGAGACCCTGACCATCACCCAGGCAGTCATCTTCATCAACACCCGCCGGAAGGTGGACTGGCTCACTGAGAAGATGCACGCCAGGGACTTCACTGTCTCTGCCCTGGTAAGAACCCCTCCCCTTGGCAATTAGTGGCTGGATATGAATAAACTTTGTGGTTTTGAGATTTTTATATATTTATATATAACCTCAGTGTAAATGAGTACACCATTTTGAAACTTAAAGGTGCAATCTGTAATAAATCCAAAAATGACACCAATGCCTCATCAGATATAAAGGAAACATGTTAAAGGAGTGTTCCACAGTAAATCAGTTTCATAATATACCATTTACAAACGTTACCATAGATGATTTATGTCATATACACGTCTGTTCTTTTTCAATATATCAGAGAAAAGCCGATAGTATATTTCAGTTCCTTTCGCATCCACTGGGGGGCTTCTGTATCAGTCTAAACTTGAGTTACCACAACTCCCAGAATT
>JACXGM010004652.1:0-37296 GCA_016801145.1 Umbra pygmaea | reverse complement strand
GCGAGAGAGAGAGAGAGAGAGAGAGAGAGAGAGACAGAGCTAATCCTGTAACGTTGTTCCAACAGCAGAAGAGTATCAACTTTCTGAATGACAACTGTCTGAATGCATATCCATTATACTATGATTGGTAAGTCACTAAATGACTAAATTAGACAATTTTTACAAATAGAATATGTTATAATACTTGGAAGAACAAGGTACACCTTATTCATGTGCAAGCACAATCTAGCTAAGCTGGTGTAGCCACCTTTTATGGAACTGTGGTACTGTAGTAATGGTCACTCATAGCTGGGAATGCTAACAGCAAGAGAAACAAATGCCCAATCTCCCCCACTGTCTGTTTGAATGACGAGGGCAGCTCCTGGCAAGCGACCCAGGAATCTCTGTGATACTAGGCCTGCCTACTGCTGAATGTTGAGGGTGTACAGTTAGTCCACTCCCCTCTGCAATCCCTGGAAGATTTCTGTTCAGTCAAGAGTTTGCAGTGTCACCATGTGAAACCCTCAGAGGCCTGAACTGGACAACAACGGTTCTTCAATATAGGCAGTGATTGATCATGCTGTTCATTTTATTAGTAGGCTATAAAGCAATTCGACCATGTTAACCAGTACTATGAGTTTGCATTATTAAGGTCACCTTGAAGAAGAATAATATATACACATTAAAAACCACAAAAAAAGCATTTGACTTAAGTTTATGTTAATAGACACTATGTGCAGTCGCCTATTCACTGTTACCGTTACTTAACAGTCACAGAACACTTGTCTTCCCGGATTTCCTAAAGACGTTAAAATACAATTGAATCATTATTCTTCAAACTAGAATATGTTGTTTCAGCCAAACGTATTTGGTATACGTTATTAAATATAAATTCATCATACCAACTTTCTGACTTGTCATACCAACACTCCAGATTGGAATTATCAGTTGCCTACCTGAACACACATGGAGAATTCCAAGTAAAACTGCAATCCCAACAGAAGTTTGAGACATCATTCAACGTCTCTCGCCTGAGAAAATGCTCGATTAATCCAAACTATTCGTGAAATACTTCAACAATGCACTCCTTCATAATCTTGATGTCAGTTTCAAAAGCAGTTTTCAAAAATGCGAGGAAACAGTGTTACTGGTTTGTAAATATTGCCCATCCAACAAAATGTTATTCCAATGTAACTGACTTCTCAAAAGTAGTATTCCTTAAATTGTGGAATTAATATATTGACTTGAATAAACGACCAACAGGGTAGGATATAGGACGCGTACGCTGCACTGTACAGTTCTCATAAACTGACGTGATATCTAAAAGCGATAGGTGCGCAAAATCTGAGCCTTTTAAATGTTATTTAGGCAAATAAAAAAATATTTCTCCAGTTTGTAATCCCGTCTCTGTCGTCCGTTCTCTTTTAACAGGCATCTGTAGCCTACAATCCAATTCAAATAGCTGATTCCTCTTCCCATTCATGGATAATAAAGGAAAGAAAATACAAACAATCCAGACAAAAGTTCACAGGTAAAAATGTAAACAAAATAACATTGGTATAAATCCGATGTAAACTCATAAGAGAGAACGTTCTCGCAGTCACATCATTTCGGTCCGTTTTTCAGTCTGTCACTTGAAAAAAATAACTTCAGAAGTTTATTTTCTCCGCTTGTTTAATGAGTCAAAAGGTTTGAGACGCTGTAGTCCGCATATTGGTCGCAGGTTACTCCTACTTTTCTATCAGTTTTCCAATGCAGACCCGTCCTAATTTAGTGGTCCATGGGTTACCCGAGTTTGCTCCACAAATGCGTTTGGCGGTATTCGAATCCCTGTGTGCACCGCGGACCCCTTCACCTCGGACAGGGGCATTCGAATTCACATTCACAGCACTTCATTCACTGGAGCTGAATGCCTCGTCAAATGGTATGTGCCATTTTCCCCCCTTCAAGAAGCTAACAATGGGGTTTTCCATAGAACAAATTTAACCTCTTCCTTGCTGGATTGGAGAGCGCAGCCCAGCTGAGCTGTCAAAGCGCATCGTATTTATGTACCAAAGGCGCATGGTTGTTCATGCCATTTCCTACGCTTGATATGTGTGTAAAGATATAGGTACTCAAAGTGTAAACAGTTTCCAATATGTTTTTGATGTAAATCAATAATAGCCTAGAATAACAGTTAACAATAGCTAGATTAGATCAGACAGTAGGCTAATTGTTCCCCGTGGTATTGGCTGATTTACAGTTATTGGAATTTGATTAACATAACACAGAATAGCCGAGAACACCAACCGAAACATACTATACAAACTTATAAACAAGAATAAAACATTCACTCAAAACAAATACGCCTATTAACCAATGCTCTTATTTGGATTCGTTTCCGCCTATTACATTTTCCACCCTATCCGCGTGTTGGGTTACAATATTGCTAAAGCGTTGTTTGGCAACACTATAGCTCGGGGGTGGGCAAACTACGGCCCGCGGACCAAATGCGGCCCGCCGGGTCCTTTGATCCTTTAAAGCAGGGGTGTCAAACCAGATCCACAACGGGCCTAGTGTCTGCAGGTTTTCGCTTCTAACTTGTACCTGAATAATTGAATGTCACTAATTGGTTAGGATCTTGCCTCACCTGGCAGTCTACGTCTTAATTGGGCTCTAATTGAAAGGAAAGACCAAAAACCAACATACACTCGGCCCTCCGTGGAACCAGTTTGACACCTGTGCTTTAAAGTCTTATAAGTCAATTGACGCTTGAGAGCGTCAAAGCGACATATCTCCCGAAGTGTAGGCCAGTGCTAGAAACAAACGCTGGGTATCAATGGAAAGAGGGGGTTCTGCTGCAAATAATTAGTGGGTTAATGACAGTTGGAGATGACTACCAAAGTTGGGTACTTTCACTGACTTGATTTTGGTTTACTAAAAACATTGCTAACAGAAACTGGAAGTGGAAATGACTAAAACATTTCTGCAAGTAGGTATACACATCACCCTTCACTGAAACTGTTTGGGCAGTGGGGGATGGCTCGGTTTTTAAAAAAACAAGTACCGTATAGGGAAACAGTAACTGGTCATACAGTGTTATTTACATATATATATATATATGCCCCTTAAACTTTGTCACACGGGTTCTCAAGACCTGGTGGCATTCCAATATGGATTTTACATTGGTATTCTTCATGGATTACAAGTATTTTACAATAATTAACAAAAAATTAAACATACATTTTTGTATTTCTTGGCTCTATATGACATCATGCATTAAA
Organism: Umbra pygmaea; assembly: GCA_016801145.1. Taxonomy (NCBI): domain Eukaryota; kingdom Metazoa; phylum Chordata; class Actinopteri; order Esociformes; family Umbridae; genus Umbra; species Umbra pygmaea. The sequence goes on along the minus strand of JACXGM010004652.1, from coordinate 34,054 downwards.
ATCATTGTCACAAAAGTTTGGGTTTGACTTATTCTTGTAACCAAGAGTCTTCTGAATCCAAAACTATAAGACTCTTCACTGTAGGACAAAGTATGGTCCTTTCAGAAGCCAAAATATCAACACAGTGCCAGCTGGACTTCAACGCCATTAGACATTGAAGGGTTCATTATATTTGAAAAACGATTTTTTGACTCAAATTAATTTCCATAAGCACTGTTGACTTGATTCTCAGGTGTCTGAGAGTATGCTAAATAGTCTTGAAACAAAGAGTAGTGATTAAATTCTGAGAAGTCAAACAAGGAGATGGTGTTTATAGTTTTTTTTCTGTAGGATACACACGCAACTGTGTAGGGGGCGGGGGTAATATTTTTCACACATCGTTATAAAATGCGGCCCTTCACTTAGTTTCAAAAGCTCAATGTGGCCCTTTAGCACAAATGTTTGCCCACTCCTGCTATAGCTGTTATGCACTTCTAAATCCAAAGCCCCGCTTGTGCAAGATACACATCTTAATCAGGCAATATAAATTCACTTTAGTCGCGATTAGCCGAGAACAAGTTTTCCCTTAACCACGATCAAAGATGCTTATCTACTTAAAATGTGTAAGATTATAACCTAAATTGAATTGAATCATATTTACAAGCTCAGCTCAAGTAGTACTGTTTCTTGTACGGCAGAGCTGGTTTTTTTTCCATATTGAGATAAAAAATTATTCCAAATAAAATTACAAAACTTAGTCGGTGTGTTTTCAAATGAGTTAACAATATTATTTTACGCTACATTATTTCTAGTAAAAACTAATCTGATCTGATTTTAGACAATACACCAGAGATGACTGATATTAATTAAAAAGACTGGGCAACTTTATTAATTGAAATAGTAAACGTTATACTTAAAAGTTTAATTAAATATAAATTCGTTTTAAAACATGCATCACCCATCTTCTTAAAACGTTTTTTTCACAGAGCCTATAATTTTAGCTCAGGGCTCCTATTGTGAGATCTTATTAGTTACCCAACAGCGCCCTCCAGCGGGAAATAATGAAACTAATTCATCTGGTGTACAGTACAATGTGTTGATATTCGGCTCAATGTACTGTATGCTGGTTGGAATAGAACTATTAGGAGACCTCACAGATTGCATTTCAAATGAACCCTGATCTATCCACATTATCTCAGTTATTATGGTCATGGGCTCCATCGAGACCAGCAATATCTCTTTAAAACACAAACAGACACGTCTTTCTATTCTTTTGGGAAACTGAGACATAATCCAGCATCCACACATAAACAAGTACTGTTTTTAACTTAAACAAGACCCAAGTCCACAACACAAAATGACTTCATAAAACTTGTCAAGGAATAGAAACTATATTTATATCTGTGTGAGATCAGACCGGAATAATTGACAGTAGGAAAGGCACTGACATACAAGCAGTGTTACCATTTAGGAAACTTATTGCAATATGGTGCCAAGCAAACAACCTCTCTATGTATCAGCAAAACCAATGAGTGGATTATGGGACTCCAGGAAGAGAAGAGAGCACAAACCCATCCTCATATTTGTGGCTGAGATGGAACATGCAGTCCCTCAGTGTCCAAGTTAACAAGGATCTAACTTTGGTCCTAACACAGAAACTCATGAAGAAGTCACTGCAGCGCCTCTTCTCACTCCAGACTTGCTTTGGCATGAGCTCCAAGATCCTCACTAAGTTCTATTGTTGTACCATTTACAGAATCCTGGCACGCTGCAGCACCACCTGGTATGGGAATACCAATGAGCAGGATGACAGAGCACTACAGAGAATGATGTGGTTGGCCCACTACATCACAGGCACCAAACGCACACCCATCCAGGAGATTAACTTCACACCCTGCTGTCGAAAAGCTCGGGTATCATGAAAGACAACAGTCACCCAAACAACTAACTGTTAAATCTAATACCACATGTTAAGAGGTACCGGAGTGTCAAAACACACACTGATAGACTAATAAAGGACAGTTTCTAACCACAAGCCATAAGACTGCTTAAAAGCTTTACTGGTACATATCCCTGAGTAGATCCTGATTTTCTTGCAGCTAAACCTTTGCTTCTAACTGTGGTATCATGGTTCTGCTCCTTATGTCAGTTTTATTCTGGTATTATTGCTTGTATTTTGAGTTAATTAATTATCTTATTGTATTATTCTACCATGACAGCTTGCATATATAGGAAATTAAATTTCCCTGTAAAGAAACACTTGGTAACTGACACAAGTGACAATTAAATAATTCTGATTCTGAGTGTTCTCCAAAATTACTTGCATGTCATTTTATAGTATAAAATTCTACTGTATATACTGTACATGACTCCTATCATATCTAGTTCTTAACGTTTTTCTGACAGGGTAAAGAAATCAAAATGTAATTTGTGGGAACTATCCCTTTAAGCAATCTGCACTACATTCTGAGAACTATGAATGAACAAATGCAAGCAGACAAAAGCCTTTGGATGAATAAACCAAATAACTAATAGCTCCCATATAATAACAATTACTGAAAATTAGACTAGGTTCAAGATTACTCTTTTTTGTTGTTTCAATACCGAAGTTGTATTCCATCTAATAATAGTGTGGTTTTGCTCTACCTCTTGTCCACTGCCTATAACAGGCATTCATATCAGATGACAGGAGCTGAGCTTCCTCTTTCCTTCTTATCTCCTCCAACGCAGCGGAGGTCGACCTTGGTCAGGGCCGCACAAAGGCAGAGAAACGACATATATTTGTATTGGCTGTGACAGCATTAAGTCAGCAGAGGAGAAAGGGGACGGTAGAGTGCTTTTAACGCTGAAGCCAATTCACCTTTCCCTCACACCATCTCCACAATGAGAAAAACACAAAGTACAGCCAACTTCCCCAACCTCTGCTGAAGACTCATGTCCTCAATCTCACATACGCTATGAGTTTGTCGTGTATAGAAGGTGAAGTTTGAAATTCATGGTCTATGATGTCAGTTTATGCAGGCAAGCCAAAATCTTTCACTTATAACAGCTCCACACTGGTCAACGGTTTGATAGGATGATTCAATAATTGTGATTCGACTTACTGTGGAAGATTTGGTTACGTCTGTTTGCCTTAGTGCTATGGTGCTTCAGCGTCATGGGGACCTGCAGGGGACCGTGAGCATTGCCTTGCAATCTCTTACCCCTCTGGAATGGTGAGCTCCGCTGATCGATGTGAAGAGGGGCTCCGTGATGTGGACCCTTATTGGGGCAGTCCTCCAGAAACACCAGGGTGGCCAGCAGCACCACCAGTAGAGATCCAGGCTGCATGATGCCCATACAGTACAACCACGCCAACACCAACAATTCACAACCAGGTTCCAGTTTGGTAATCAAAATCCAAGCGTTCCATAGGTAGTTTGTCCTATCGAGCAATGTGCCCAATAACGGTCTCCAAAATACAGTTCTGTAAAGTGTTCCACTGCCTGCCACTTTCAATACAAAGACAACAATGTAGCTTGGCTTAATTGGTGCTGTGACAGGGCTTATTATTCCAAATGCAGGCACCCATTGAAAAAAGGACCATGACGCCCCACGCAGCGAGAACTATGGGATCCAATGTTGTTTTGATGAAAAGCTGCCAGAGTAGCACAAAAAGACACGTGAACAAAAATCTGGAGAGCATAGTTCACGGCAAGTGTCCTTGATACAGTACAAATCTATTACTTTTTTATCAAATCCACACACCCCTGCAGATTACCACAGATTGAGTTTGCCTCGATGTATTATGAAATGTTAATGTTCAGCTCACTGTGATTAAAATTGTGCACAATGTGGCGGGGCTTATTTACTACGCCACTGTCTAGATCAATATACATTTTCTAGCTTCATAGATAGAGAGGAGTACTCCCGTCTTTCTACACAAAATTCTCTATTGTTTTTAAATACTCAAAGGGAGTTTGTGGATGTTGTGTGTGTGTGTGGCGTGTGATTGGGACCACTCAGGCTGCAAGCTGTGTGTCCCTTTCAGGCACGCTGGACCCTCACTAAAGCCCAGGCAGCCCCAGACAGAGGTGACTGGGGGGTGAAGCAGAGCCGGGGCAAAAGAGCCCACATTATCTTCTCCTTCACTAAGGCTATTTAATGCCTTTCATTCAGATTGCATCAACTCACAAAACAAAATGGCAGAAAACAAAAAAAAAACATTCTTCCCACAATTAGATACTCCCCACTGAGAGGCAAACACAACACCCCCTGGCCCAAATATACAAAAACAAGAAAGTTATCTTCTCCTCCAGAGAGCAATGCATCTTGGGAGTTTATCCTCCACTGCCTTGAGAAGTCTTGTGGCATGACTGTATAACGAGGCTTGAGAAGCTGAGTCACCTTGGGCTGCCTGAAGCACAAGCATCTACACATGTTTGAGCTCTGTCACATGTTGTTGCTGGATGTTCTCCATACTTTTCTCTTTTGGCTGGTTCCAACCTTTTACTATTCACTGTGTCCTTGAAGGAAGAATCATACATTTCTATTTTGCTTCTTTCTCTTCACTAAAAAGGTATTTTAATACCCTTTCTTTCGTCAGCCTTCGCCCAGGTGTTTCTGAAAGATAAACTTCACATTGAGTCGGAGCCAGGATGTGTGTTTGATAGAGCCCTTTCAATGATTTCCAGGAATCACAAAAATGGACGGACAGCTTAAGTATCTCTGCCCCCTTCTGGGGGCTGTGAATCATTTCACAAGCACGTGAAGCCCATCAGATAGGAGCCTCTGTCCAAGCTGACTCAGGGTACGACCGCGGTGTCCTCCGCACGGCAAGGCCAACACTCATAGGACTCGTGTTGATGGACACTTTGGAATGCAGGGACCTAGAGGGGTTAGGACATTGGAATGAGCTCACCGTCTGGCTGACAGCGTCGATTTCCATCAGCATCTCTTAAAAGCGTCCCTCCCTTCTCTTTAGACATCACCTCCAGTGTACAAGGTACAGTAGTGTAGTCTGATAGGATTACCGACAGCCTGTTATGTGAATACCAGCCCTTCAGTCCACTCGCGTTTCATTTCCCACCCTTAACTTCCTGGAGGCAATAACTAACGCATGATTGATGTGCACAATGTCAGGTTGGTGACACGATTTTGAGAGACTGCAAATCATACTGCAATGGAGAGGCCTCTGTGTCCAACAATGGTCTTATTAAGAGTCTGTAATCTGTGGAATAGATTCCAGTTGCATGACTGATACAGAGCTTGAGCTGGGAGAGCAGGAAGTCTGACGTGGAGAGAAGTATTTGGAGCTCAGAGGCAGATGACCTGGAGTGGCGCGGAAGTAACAAATCACACTGGTGTCACTCCACTCCCCCAGCCTCGATGAGAGACCGCAAATCATCTCTGATTGGATGCTGAGCAAGAGCCGCAGACTGTTATGTACGCTCATGAGGTTATCTGTGCGCCCTCATCATGTAAGACTAATTCACTTTATCTGATAGAAGATTTCACAATCCTGACATTACAAATGGTATAATGAACGAGATTAAATTTGCTCAATGTGTGAAATGTGCTGCGGTGCTACTTAGCCACAAATCTGCAATACATATTGGGTAAAACGTGTTACATAATGCATTTTAAATTGAATCATATACTAACAGGTGGTTATGCTTATGGTAAAGAAATATTTATGGCAACTCAGACACAGTAAATTACAGGAAAATTATATTGAGTTTACACCCCCTAAGGCAATCCAGCAAGGCAAACTGAAGTGGACACCGCACCAATTGTAGACTGTAGGGATAGCGCTCGCTTGGTGTTCAGTTTACCACCGATCGCTAACTCCCCTCATGTTGTGTTTTCAGGACCACTCACAGTAGCGACCAGTGACAGTATACAAGATGGACCGAGCCATGCCATTCATTTCTACAGAGATCAAATGAAGCCAATTAAAAGCACTTTTTAGGTGGTAGCCGAGCATACTGCGCAGCCTCAAGCTGAGTGTGATGGCATAGTTTTGACGTGAGCAACGTCTCTGAAAGTTTTAATTCTTAGTTGTGTCAAGTGAAATCTGAATCATTCTGAATCTTGCCTCTTGCAGAGAAAGGAGAGCGTCAGTAGGAGTTGTCCATGAGCGTAGGAGCAGGACCAACTTTTGGTAAGTATTCTGATACGATGATATGATTTGGATATTTTGACTGTATGCCTCCATGTCCTCCTGATTGCCTGCGAACTTCTCCTGGATTATATGCAAATGTCCTTTCTGTGCGACAGTATGTTGCGTAATTATGACACAATAGTTAGCATATTTTCACAAAAACGGCTGCTACGGGGCCATAACATGAGATACAAGGTAATGGAGCTTTTTATACATTGTCCTGTTGCTTTAGAAATAAACTATGGACAAATAGAGTCTTTACATGCTTCGTATGTGAATTTATTCACAGTAAGGTGGTAGGCAGTTAGCATCAGAATACACCCAGGGCTGCTTCAACGTCCGGGTCTAAGCCTTCCCCCATGGTAGCGACTAGCGTTTAGCAATTCCTCTGATTGGATCGCAACCACAATCCAGATGCTAATAGGCCTTTCTCACTCTCTCACTTTTTGAATAAAAAACATTAAGACATGAAATTGATCTGAAATATTATAACATAAACTGACAAAATGCCTACTGCTTAACCCTGCAAGGTATTTGATTGACCAACAACAGTTAAACCTAATATTTAAAGCCTACAAAAAAGTTAATTCCTCAAGTCTATTTATTTACCTTATCACCAATTAAACTGAGCATTGATACTAACCAGTGGTGGGCATAGATAAAAAAATGTAATCTACATTAATCTCACTGTAATCTTGGAATTAATCTAGATTAATCTCGATTAAAATGGCTCATTAGAATTTTGCCAAAGGCATTCAGAATATGTGTGCTACCCAAATAATGACTAAAAGTAAGTCTTTGAGAATGGGTGTCTAAAGCCAGGTGGTGCATTACCTAGACCAGGGGCTCATCTCCTGTTTCCAAAATGCTTGAGAAACCTGTTCTACTATGATAATTGGTGATGAAAATAAATCATGTGATAAGATGTACTTGTGTTTACCAACTGTTTATTCAGTTAAACATGAACTTTGAAATGTAGGCCTGTATAAGAGGTTGTGATGAACTGTTTTACAGTCAGTAGCTTTGTGTCAATCAATCCAAGCTCTACTTCTTTTGGTAATTAATAGGCTAAGTAATGAAATGAAATTATGTAATTTAAAATTACATAACGTAGCCTATCTAAATTGAAGGAGTGAAGTTCCCAGTTGGCATGGATGAGGTGTACAGTAATGCTGAGGTAGTTATTGTTGTTGACAGATGTCCAATGGATGGTCCCTAATCAGTGCTACACACCTCGCCTCTGTCATCTTCTCATCTTTTGCGACTTTCTCTGTGGCATGCTGGTCATGTATTCTCCTCGTGATAGTTCACCTCATGATAATTCGCCTCGCAGGTAGTGAAGCAAACCCGGCAGCTTTATAGCTGCATCCATGTTTGCGCTTTACGTGTGATGTGGTAATTTTACAGTAGGCATACACACAGGTCCGTATACTCGTTCTCACCACCTACAGTGCGATTCAGCTAGGTATACATCCACGCTAAAATATCAAGATGAAAGTCATCATTGCTTGCGTAATATAGACCCAGCTCCCAAGCCAACTTTGACAATAGATTAACAGCAATATTATTTTTAAATAGTTAACGCAGCACGTTAACGCCGATAACGGCCCACCACTAATACTAACACAGCTAGTATGCTGTAACTGAGACAAGCACTCAAAAATGAAGCAATAACTGATCAAATAACTACACTTTTTACAAAACTGATAAAGTACGCTATAAAGTTATTCTACCAAAACAAGCATTCTGTAAACGTAAGTTGATAAGACAACCCTACTATTGTAAATGTCACAATGAGTTGTCGTGGGTGATGAAAGGAGGGAGACCAAGGCAGGTAGATGGTTTGCAAATGTAACGTACTCAGGCAAATGATGAAACAGGTTTTCTCCTTCTTTTGTGGACAGACAGAAGATGGCAGCACACTACTATCTATTATATATTAAACTATGCTCTTTGCGCGGCATGGAACGTGTACAACACATAATGCAAACAAGGTCGAACAATACATTGTCAATGCCCAACACCGCTCTGTCGCCCGGCTTTCGTCTATAGAACAACTAATTGGACTCGGCTGCATTTAATAATGAATTAGATATACTATTATATTAGAAGTACTAGCCTAACCTAAACTAATACCCATCTTGGCACTGGCTAGGCAAGGGAGTGTTGCACACACACAACTTAAAGAGACAGTAATGAATACTCAAACCAACAACGCAAAGCATTGGCACACTACATACTGAATACCCGTTCTAGCCCCTCCCGCTATTATGCCACCAATGCGAACTCGGATTTTCTTTCTTTTTTCAAAACAATAGTGCTTGTTTTAATTCATTGCAACAATCATAGTTAATTCAAAATATATATATAACTAGTGAATTGTAACCAAATGCATTGGGTGTAAAGAAACAATAAGAGCATGTGATAGCAAACAATTATAATTTAACATGTTTTATTAAAAACAGTAACAGATATGTTGTACACACAAGTTGATTGAATATATTGTCAATGTCTCATGTGAAAACATGATTACATTTGAAAAACAATCACTAGAGTCTGTTTTGTCATACAAAATTCTAATTTTAGGACTACCAATGCAACAAATTAACAATGATTATTGTAATGAACTACGAGAACTATTATTTTGAAATGGAAAATCCGGGTTTTTGTTGTCAGGCGAATAGTTCTTGCCTACTCTATAGCTAGGGCCAGCGCTGCCATTACACGTCCTTGAGAATAGGCGTGGTCCTCCATCTTCAACAGGCTTTCAAATCTGCCGGCAGTTGTGAGTAATCTCCCCCTGGCATTCGTTACAGTGCCACTGAGTGTAAAAGTGCATACATTGTATGTATTCGTAATGCAAGGTTCTACGCTTACGAGAATACTTTGATTAGTTGGTGGAAGTAATTACACATGAATGAGCACATATTTTTGAAAGAACAAAGGGGTTTTTGCTAAGAATCAACAAAAAAAATACACAATGTAGCTTTAATACATGAAATAAACAATATACATATTAAGGAGTCCATTCTCAGTTCATGTCTATGCCAGCCACACTGGCTGACCGTGACACTAAAGCTGTTGAAATGCTGAAAAAGTTTACACTGCAGATGCATGAACATAACGATAACGATTGCTCATGAGCCTGCTGAGCGGAGCGTTAAAGCATCCACCATTAATTTCCCTCTCGGATTCTTATCTCCTTCCATATATATAACCTATCGCTCTCGCCTATCTTTATTTACAACCTATACAATTTTTTCAAACTCTTGTGCATAATAATTTGGAACAGTGCATTTTGAGTTTTTTTACTGTTTTCATTGGGTGGTTTGTTCAATGAAATTTGATTTAGACCGTGACGGCTGGGGACTTAAATTATACTGACTGTCATTTGCATCGACTATTTAGGAAAATCAGTGTAAAATATAATTTGCATAATAATTTGGAATGCGGTGTGACCCTGTCTTGTCATCAGCTACACATCTCCATGGACAGATGAGGGATGGTGAGGAGCACTCACATGGTTCATCCAACCACATGTCGCTGAGCCGCCAATTCGTTTCACACTGCTCATCCAACATGGAGGCCTTTAGTCCGATCATGTACTGATCTGACACTGATCAGATCATACACTGATTATGTTCACAATCTATCATGTGATTGAATTTACAGGTGCCCGATTTGCACACAAGGAGTCACTGGATAGCTACGTGGCAGGTTAGATATTTTTTTACCCAAATTACAGCTAGCACTATGCCATTTTGCGATGCCTCATGCTGTAGATTCCGGGGAAAGTTGAAGAAGCCATAGTCAGGCTCGAACCACTGACTATCATGACGTAGCTTGTCCTGCAAGGCAACAACTTACGCGACGCAGACCCTGATGTTGTTATTTTTCTTTTCTTCTTCTTTGGATTTTTGTTCAACTAATTGTCCTGTACATTGATATGATATATCAGACAAACAATCTCTCCCTCCCTCCCTCCCTCCCTCCCTCCCTCCCTCGATGTTCGATGTTACTCCAACTATCTCTGTTACCAAATATCGTGTCTCAATTCTAGCATCTTTTGGATCAAACGGTACACATCAAACCTGCTCCAAGGAAAACCTCCCTCCTAACGAGCCAAAGGCCCCCAACATGTATCCAATCAACATCAACCCGAAGAAACAGCAGAGGAAGAGGTGCATGAAGGGAGATGCACAGACCACAGGGACGACATTCATTCTCACTACGGCCTTTCAGACGGAATGATAATGACCTGTTTCTCTTCAGAGAGGAGATGATGGCAAGCTTAGCAAATCTGTCTCCCATTCAGGGAGTGCCCCCATGCATGGCGCCGCACCGATGAATCGAGGAGAAGGCCGAGAGAGGAGACTGAGAAAGACAGGATTGGGGGGGTTGCTGGATGCCACATAAAGGCTTAAGGCACAATGAGGGGTATGCCGATAAACAGGCTGCTTTTCCGCCTGCCTGCCCTGACTGAATCTCCTCCTACCCTTGTCTTTAAATGCACCTCACATTAGCATCTGTTTAGCGTCAACACCAACATGGAAACTGATTAAAATAAGCCTGCTATCACGGACGTTTCTGGCGTCAACTGCCGTACGCTAGGCGTCGGCGGCTAGACTCTAGGCAGCTCTATCATTCGTTGTGACTGTACTTGTTCATTCATAACATATTTATATCTCACTGGGAACATATTTATTTTCACGCATCAGGAAAATAACCGTGTGTGCGAATATAATGATACACTGTCGGGTGTTGGATGAAGGTGAACGTCACAGATTAATACGCTCCATATGTTCACCGTCACTGTACTAGCTGGTGAGCAATTGGTGTACCGATATGCACGGCTGCACCGACGGAACAGCCTGACAAGAATTTAACACAATTACAGGAAACAAATGTGACTTCGCTGACTCCCTGGGACTCTAACTCCCGTCGTTGTCGCCTCACAGCTTGTCGGAATGACCCTTACCGCGCCCCGCCCGCTTTCGCGCTACCTCATACAGACGCATGGTGGCAGAATCAAGCAGAGTTGTGTTTTCATGCTTAATTGGGTTTACTGGATTAGTGGCTAGAGACGTGTCACATTACAATGGTCTCTCCAGCCAATCAGAGTGTGGTAAAATGCTCAAGCTCCATTGGTGAAAGAAGCCCAGTGTTCATCATTATCACTATTTTCTGAGTTTGGCAAATTAAAATAACATCTGCATTTGCAAACAGGAACACGTGTATGCAATATTCTAAATGCTGTGTCCTCTCAGTTGGAGTCTGAGATGACTCACAGTTTTGGCATTGAAGTCTGGAACGTATTGTTATCAGACTGTGACAACAACCACAACATCAATGAGACAACCTTCCACAACCATCCTTAATTAAAATCATACTTCGCATTTGGCTTGGCATAGTAGCTCATAAATAGACTGTATATACAGCTTCCCCTTTCGTTTTTGTCAACTTACAGTAGTTGTTTATGGAGCCTCCCATCATAGAAACATTTATGTCTGCAATAATGAACAGCATTTACCAAAGAATCTTATTCTGTGATCCTGACCTGAATTGACCATTTGATTGACCACAGACTACACCTCAAACACCCTCAACATCACCAAACAAACAAACAAACAACCAGCCCCCGTCTCCCCTATGTGGTTGCCTAATCAAGTGCCTCATGTTTTCTTTTCAGCATGTCGTAAGAGTCAAGATATATGTAATGACTAAATATATTGACACAAAAACACCCATTACTGGTCAGACAAAACGTTCTATAACATCTTTCAGCAAATAAAATGTCTAAAATCTTACTTCAATCTTACAGCACTTCAGGCTAAACAATATATTGTCTTCAAAGATCTGGGATAAATTTTAGCAATGTTATTCAGTTGACCAAATTGAATGGAAAATTAGGAGTAATTTCAGGAAATGTAGATATGTTAAGAAGTCAGTTAAAAGTTATTTCCTAACAATCTTGCAGACTACAAGAAACCATGAAAGAGAACAGGCTGCCATGTGATGGAAAAAGGTATGCAACTATTTGTGTCTGTCTGTGAGACTTGATGTCCATTTGTATGTTGGTTTAAAAATGCCATCCCTCAATGAGACTTCTGCACCTCAACTGCTGACTGAAGTTTTACCTTGAGAGAGTGTAATGTACTTTGGTATATATATATATTATTATTTTATTTCACCTTTATTTAACCAGGGTAATCGATTGAGAACAACTTCTCATTTTCAATCGCGACCTGAACAAGATAAGGCGGAACGTGCAGGCGACAAGTTACACACAGAGTACAAACATTCAAGTATAAAGTTACACATATAAACAGTATTTGGTTTGATTAAAAAACAGTGTACATTCAGTGCAATTATGTTCTAAAATAGAAAGGTAGATTATTCGGAATGTAAAGTGACAGTACAAGAGAAACACCACTAGGATAGGTAACGTGATAAACATGGCTGAAAAAGGTAATGTGGAAATTATTCAAAGACAGCTGTGCAGTTGAATATGTGCAAGATGCGTTAAGGCTTTGTTGAGTGCCCTAGGGCATAACCGGGCATAGAGAGGGTGTACAGTCACCATGTGCAGCGGTCGGTCAGTAGATTTGAAAGTAATACTTTAAAAGTAGTGATGGACTGGAGATTCAGGGATTTTTGTAAGTTGTTTCAATCATTAGCAGCGGAGAATTGGAAGGCTTTGTTTGGTGTGGGCACAAACTAAACTATGCAGTATTCTGTATTTAAATAATATATTTTAATTCTGTGTTTATTAAGTAATCCCTGACAACAAATAGTCAATCACAGTGAGGGTTGCTACAGAGCCATTACTTCTCAAGGTCAGTTTGTTGAAAATGTTGTTCACAATGTGTCCACTATCCGTTAAATGAAGCAGGAGCTAAAATGTAAATCTTATACTTTTGAGAGATTAACTATGTTTCACATACAGATTCTCATTGTTTCTATAAATATTGTCAAACTGAAATAAATGCAATATTATTTGAATTTCTCTTGTATTTTAATAATAATTACAATTTTTTAAATCCCACTAACCCTGCCTTGTCGGCAGTTCTGCAACTCCTTGGACAGATCTGTTGGGTGGTGAGGGGGGCACATATGATTCATCCAACCACATGTCACCCAGCCGCCGATTCTTTACACACTGCTCATCCAACACGGAAGCCTTTAGTCAGATCATGCACGGGATGATTACGTTCACAAACTATACTTCTGCAATTTAATTTACAGCCGCCCGATCTGGACACAAGGATTCGCTGGAGAGCGACGTGACAGGATAATCTGACTTATCTAAACCAAATTGCTGCCAGCACTATGCCAATTTGCGCTGCCTCATGGAGGAGGTCTGGGGAAAGTCAGAGAACCAATAGTCAGGCTCGAATCACTGACTATCATGACGTAGACTGTCCTGCAATGCAGCGACATAGCCTGTTATGCCACGTGGACACCCTCTCTTGTATTATTGTTATACAGTATATACACTATTTAGCCAAAATTATTGGACGCCTCTACTAAGTACTGAGTTCAGGGGTTCCGGCCACACTTTTGCTCACAGGTGCATAATATTCAGCACACAGCTATTAAATTTCCCAAAATGTATTTGGCTCATCCTGAAGAGCTCAGTGACTTAAATGTGGCACTGTCATAAAAAGCATGCTGCCACTGGACTCTGGAGCAGTGAAAATCTGTCCTCTGGAGTGAGGAATCACACGTCACTATCAGGCAGTATAATGAATGAATCTGGGTATGGTGGATCCCAGAAGAACCAGTAGTATGTTCCTGCACAACCAGAGGCTGGAGTTTTAAAACCCCAGTTCTAGGACCGCGGTTTCAGGACCCTAGTTTTTTGTGTTGACCAGAGGTATTGCTGGCGGTGGGGCCAGCGCGTTCGCCCGGCAACACCACACATGGCTGGCAACACAAACTCCCCAGTTCGTGAATTGTAACCAAATGCAATTGTATGGTGTGTAAAGAAACAATAAGAGCACGTGATTGCATATTGATTAAATAGATTGTTCGTGTTTCATGTGAAAACACAATTGCATTTGTAAAACATTCACTAGAAATTTTTTTATCTAACAATAGACTAATTTTAGCAACACATGAACATGGACCAACTACACATCTATGCAATGATTTAACTATGATTATTGCAATGAATTATGAGCGCTATTATTCTGTAGAGAAAACTAAAAAAGAGCTTGTGCTCCCGGCACCACACAGTGTTGCCAGGCGAACGTGCCGGCCCCCTGCCAGCGACGCCTCTAGTGTTGACGCTTAAAAACCTACACATTAATAACCATTCCGTCTATAGACTTTTACTAATTTAGAGTTTTTTGTTAATAATGTTATAGACAATGGAACGATAGACAGTGAAATGATGTCCACTACGCATTAATATATTCAGATATTCAGTTGGGCTTCACTCTTCACTCAGTAGCATGTAAGTAAATACTGAAGGTATTGTTAATATATTTTAGATGGGCTTAACAGCAAGGTTTCAGAGTGGTTAAGGTTAGGGTTTTGGTATGTTTTATGGATGTAATGATAGAAAATAAAAATCACCTGTTGGTATCATGCTGCAATCTAGACACAAAAAACTAGGGTCCTGAAACTGCGGTCCTAAAACTGGGGTCCTAAAACTGCAGCTTCTGGTTGTGCAGGAATATCCTTTTCAGAAGAACAGTATTTACCTACCAGAATGCATAGTGCCTACTGTAATGTTTGGTGCAGGTATGAGGCTATTTTTTTGGGATTGAGCTAAGCCCCTTAGTTCCAGTGAAGAGTCATCTTAATTTTACAGGATACAAAGACATTTTAGACAAACAGATTAAGGAAGGCCCTTTTCTGTTCCAGGATGACTGTGCCACTGTGCATAAAAGGGGGTCCGTAAAGACATGGTTTGACAAGTTTGGTGTGGAGGAACTCAAGTGGCCTGCATGGAGCCCTGAACTACACCCCCTGAACACATTTGGGTTGAATTGGAATGGCGAATGCAAGCCAGGCATTCTCATCCAACATCAGTGCCTGACCTCAGGAATGCTCTTTTGGCTGAATGGGCACAAATTCCCACAGAGACACTCCAAAATCTAGTGGAAAACCTTTCCAGAAAAGAGGCGGCTGGTATAGACGAAAAGCAGGAGTAACTCCACATCTTGGAATGGGATGTCCAACAAGCTCATATGGGTGTGATGGTCAGGTGTCTAGATACTTTTGTCCAGTAAGTATTTTGAAAAAGTGATCAAGGACCAGTTAAAAAAAAGAAATGCATTGTCTGCCTCTTAAAAGTTTCCAATTACTTTGTTATAAGTAAGTTTTTTAGCTGCGAGAATCTTTTGAAGCAGTCACTGAGCACATCAATGACTGACGTATGGACCCTGTGCAGAGAAAAACACAAAGCGTTCACGCTAAAAGCATTCCCTACACGTCTCTGGTAAAACCCTCTATTCTCTCTTCCCGGTGCGATCAGCTGCCAAAACAAACTGCCGCTGTGATGAATGTAATAAATGTGATCGATGGGAGATCTGGTTTCGCTGACCTCACACCCAGCGCCAGCATCTTCCTGCAGGTGCTGCTCAGATTTACAGACCCCCCTCACATGGTTTTAACCCTCCACACACAGACAGACAGCCACACACACAGTGTTAATCTGAACCTGACACTAAACCTGCCGCGCCAGACGACTGGGAAGTTTCATATCCATTAACTAGAGCAACAGTTTTCAGAATCATAACGCTGTTAAAAGGTAACAGTAATCTATCTAATCCCTCTCATGTCTAGCTGGTTGGATGACAGAGGGGTCTACAGTGCGTCTGTCGACCCAGGGACAAGCCTCATGGATCAGGAGATGTTAGCAGATGTGCTTGGATTGGGAGATGGCACTGATACGACTGCCAGGGAACTTGGTGTGCTGTTTTTGTATCCTCCTTTATACAGGGACTTTCAATGTACCTGTGAATATGAGCGAAGGACTCCCTGGGAACTTTAACTGTTAATGAAGCAGTCGACACCTGGCCCAGGTGTGTGACACTCCTTTCTCTCTCCAGAGCTCATAAATAATGAGCCAGTCACCTCTTTGCTAAGATGAGTAAGAACCAGCTGTTTTTACACTCTGGATGTTTCCATAGTGCCACAGTTTGACAGACTCTCCTTCATCACACAATTGCCTCCACTACACTAAATAGCTGCGGTGACCTCCACAGATCCACTGGTAAAAAAGAAAGCCTCTTTGAAATTCCGAATTTGACCTCAACTTTGGCCTCAATGTGTTGAAGTCCATTAGTGATCCTGGAGAAACGCATGCGAGAGATTAGCACATAGGATATATGTGCACATAGGATTCATGTGCCTCCATTTTGTCTCTGTGGAGTCGGTAGGTTATAACACATAGGGCAGGGGACGTACCCTTCCTGGCCATGAGCTGGCTAATGAAATCAGCAGTGACAGTACCGGTAATACACTCTGAACAAAATGGTTGGAAAAACCAGACAAAAGGCTCTCATTTCTCAGCACTGGATTACTTTGCTTAATATTACACGCTTTTCCCTCCAATTTGGGTAATCAAAAAGCTGTGCCTAGCTGAGAGTCCTCAAGACACCATATGGACATCCAGGCCTGATACAAAGGCAGAAATGAACCAGCCTCCCCACAGCTGGTGCCGAGCACAGCCCATTTACACGGGAGACGGAAAAACACTGTGATTACCCAAGAGCCTCTCTGGTTGGATATGAGAGCAGAATTGTGAAGGTAAGGAGACAAAGCTGATCATTAGCACTCAACGAAATCAGGACCTCTTACGATTTTCTTTCCATGATAATCCTATCAATGGCCAAGAAAAAGCAATTTACTGTTAATCCCCACAACTCAAACATGCATGTTATTAATCCAACCTCTCTCTCCTTTCACACCACCTTGTCTCTATTGTTTTTCCCATATATTTCTGCACTCAAGTACCAATGTGTTAGGTCATCAAGATTGTGGATCCCTAACAGAGCTATTTCCTGGGACAAAGTTGAATTGAGATGTGGGGATCAGGATGAAAAGAGATTAGATGGGGAAGAGTATACTCATGCAGCCTCCACGCCACCACCATAATGCCTATTTTCCCCTGCAGGGCTGACCCGGGCCAGTCTGTGTCCACCAGGGTATGGTCAGTTTACCCATGTAGACACCTCCCTCTGGGCTAGCCCGAAGTGAAAAAATGTATAGTATTCGTCCGGGTATTTCATTTCAACAGGAATTGCAGCAAATGCGGGTCTTAACTTTGATAACTATCGTGAATTTTAGGCGTAGCTTTTTTGTGTAACAAATATTGTAGGGAATGATTATCTTATAGGAATTGGTTTATTCATATAAAAAAAATCAAGAAATTGGTTTATTTAGCTTTATAAGTGTTTCCCTATCCGCTGCCTTAAAAATGTCACCAGCCCTTTTTTCCATGAATTAAGCTAGACCCATTCACAGAACTCAAGCATGGGAACACAACCCTGACAGACCGTAGCGCCGTGCTAGGCCACGCTGCTCCGCATTGCGCTAGAGATCTGGTCAGTTGAAAACCGCCTTAAGGCACCTCTTCAGGACCACCATTCCGGGTTAGAGTTAATTACATCTCGAGTTGGATGGCTTCCACTAGGCCAGGGTTAAACGAGAGGTTTTGTAGAACAGCTCTGTGCCGAGTGAGACGTGAGTGACTACGGTATTGAGCACTGACGTGCGAGTGGCACTGACGTGACATAGTACAAGGTCCAGCATCGCCGAAATGGCAGTCTGGTGTAATGCATTTAAGTGGGGTTGACATAGGAGGGAAGGCTGATTGGTTTCACAGGATGTACACTCAAGGCTGGAGCAGGGCCCGTAATGAAGAAGAGGACCGACAGAGAAGACTGCTTTCCATCACTCTCACAGTAAAGCTGTCAAGAGACCCATACAGCCAGCAAACCAGTCAGCGAGCCAGACAACCGCAGGACGCCCACTGTTGGCTATGAATGCCAAAACAACTCACAGCACAGGCTTCATGGTCAAGGCATGGAACACTGTGCACTTAGCTCTTATCAGTTGGAAACAAAACACTGTACATCTCTTGTGAAGAAATGTGAGTGCAATTATGATTGTGGTACCCTTGCTTGCCATTCTTTGTCTAGATGCATCAAGTTAATTAGCGACTTACCGCCCTTCTATTCAGACCATCAGCACCTTATTTTTTTCAGCCTATCCATCAACTCTGTGAATGGCCCTTCACTAGACGTTCAGGACCACACGCATGCTAAGAAACAGAAAAAGAGTGTCTAGTCTAGACCCATTCTAAAACCAATCTGCGGTGACGGTGCGTCTGTCTTAAATTTTCACCTCTTTGTTTCCATAAGCTGACAAATAGAGTGACAGGCGACACCGCAAATGCCACCATCCTTTGTGATGTATGACAGGCTCGGCGGAGTCTTTCGAGCCTAAGCCTGGAGACGAGCAGATATAGAGTGTCCTAAAGTCATGCTCACACTTTCATGTTAAAGGAGATGAACCAAAGACCTGTTTCTTTTTATCTACAGCGCTTTGCCATCACAAGTACTCTACAGCATGGAGGCTAACAACCTGTAAGTGCTGATGGGTGTTTTGCATGCAACTCTAATCCCTCTGCTTTAAAACAGGTTGCTTTCATTTATTATTGACATACATTTACAATCCCCTTTGATTTCCGGAAGCAATTTTTGTGAGAGCTTGCTGGCTGCTGTGGGCAATAGCAAGTTGTTTTCGGAGAAGCATAAAAAAGCACTTAGCTCAACACTCAACTAAACTTAAGGTCAAGAGTTTGCCGTATTGAAAGTGATATAATTGAGTTTTGTGATAATCCAAGCGCATTTAAAGTTCAAAATGTGTTCAAAATAAAATCTGCAGCATTTCTCGTCATTTTTATGTCAACATTTTAATTATCAAGCAATAATGCGATAAGGGCTGTGGTATATGACCAATTTTGTATGGATATAAGCTGTTCTTTATTCATGGCACATTGCAGTGGCAATATATAATACACCTAACCTGCTTTATTTCTGTTATAAACCAGACTGTTCTCATGGTGATTTGTAGAAATGTAAAGTATTTTATGTTTACAAAACTTAAAAAATGTATGTTTACCTTAACTTAAACCTAACCTTAACCTCACCTTACCCTAACCTTACCTCAATAACCTAGCCTGTTATGCCTAAACTACACGTTCCTCAAGGACCTTAAATTGTAACCAATTGGTCTATTCTTGAAAATGTTCTGGTAGAATGGCCATTCAATACATACAAAAGTTTACATTTGAATGGCCATAGTGTAAGTCTATCTACGTAATGGGGCAATATTTCCATTATATTGCCATGAGAACCTGTAGTATAAACTAGTAAACAATGCAATTAGAGCAGTAAAGAGTCATGTTATCCCGGTCAAATATGTTCTCATATTCCCTGGCTATCAGTCAATCAGCATACAGGATTCAAACTACCCAGTGTATAATGTGCACTTTAAAACTACACTCTTAACTTCATTTGTCCCCTTAGGTGAACCCTTTGTTTCCAGAAGGTACCCATTTTGGTTCCAGTGAGAACATTTTTTGGTTCCATATGGAACCAAGCATCTGCATACAGAACCTTGTCCCGAGGATTCTCAGTGGATCCCAAAATGTTCCATTTGTCACCAAAAAGGGTTCTCATTGGAACCAAATGGGTTATTCCAGGAACCATATGAGGACAAATAAAGAACCCTTTTTCTATTATTTTTTAAAGAGTGGAAAAGTTTGGGCCCTGTATGCTGACTGATCCACACGAGCATATCAACAAGGTGTGAAAACTACTTGATTATTATTATCGTTGGTAACTACGTAGTTAATAATAAAACCTCAATTCTAAAAAATTTCGGACAGTATTGAAAATGCAAAAAACAAGGAGTAATTTGAAAATTCATCTCACCATGTACTGTATTGAAAACACATCATTAATACATAATGTTATGTTTTACTTTGGGAATTTCATTTATTTTTGAAAAAATTACACTCATTTCAAATCTGATGAATGCAACACACTGAACATTTGGGACAGTCAACTGTTTATCGCTGTGTAACATCACCTTTTCTTTTAATAACACTTATTAAGCATTTGGGCACTGAAGGTAGCAGTTGGTTCAGTTGAGAAAGAAGAATTTTCCCTCATTCATCCATTATACATGTCCTCAGCTGCACAACTGTACAGGGCCTTCGTTGCCTTATTTTGCACTTCATAATGAAATACACATTCTCAATTGGAAACAGGTCAGGACTACAGGCAGGCCATGCTAGCACCCGCACTCTGCTTATGCAACCATGCACTTGTAATCTGGGCAGAATGTGGTTTGGCATTGTCCTGCTGGAAAAGATGACGTCTGGATGGCAACATATGTTGCTCCCAAATGTATACATATCGTGCCCTATTAATGGTGCCCTCACAGATGCATCAATGATTTGGCAATATATTTAGAGCCATGATTGGCTGAGCTCCTCACCCCAAAAAAAATAATTTCTCATAATCAAATCAACTGTGTGACATCATGCAGATGGTAAGGTACCCTCCCACCCAAACAGACTACCTTTCTATCCTTAAAAAGTGAAGAAAACAAATCTTATCGTGCCAAAATTGTATTTTTCATAGTGTAATTGTAACAATTTCAGGTGGTTATTTCCAGAAGCGTCATGCACATATTTATTTTAAGGGGGCACACTATGCATAACACACCACAAATACTGATATTAAAGGAAAATGAACTAAAAAGTCTGAGGGGGGATGTGCCTCTGGTTATTTCAACCTTATAGTGTGGAAATATCACTAAAAGAAATGGAAAATGAAATTTTGACTTCACTAGACAATTAAGCTAGAAGATATCATATTTCTCCATCAGTTCATTTTGTGGGGGTATTTAAACCTGTGTAAGTATCCCCTGTTTGAATTTGCCATAAAGACATTTAATCTAGCCATTTAATCCCAGGATATAGAATTGGAAATTAATGTAATGTGGCCTGAACCACAGTGTGCTGCTGATATACTGGAATAGGCTGTAGCCAAGGACTCCATTTATCCACAGCCTGACTGAGTGCTGAGTGACTGGGAGGGAGGGCATGTTATTAGCGTAACAGCTGCTACTTTTACCAGAAAAAAAGTTTACCTTAGAAGGGCCACACGGTAAAGAATAATTCTCTTTATGCAGTTTATTGCTTTTATTTTTGGAATTGGCCCACCCTCCCCACTGCGTTTGTGTCCTTGGTGGAGAAATCATTCCAATGAATAAGTTGTAACTCTCACCATGTGGCGATGTAGAGGCTGATCACAGCAGAGGATATGAGCCCAATGACAGCGGGAGGGAATGTGACCCCAGGGTACTTTGTAACTGGGTGCCCATAGCGGGAGGACACATATCACCAGGACACCACTATATACAGGTCCCAATATCATAATATTATACCGTTATGTTAATGTTACTAAATATGGGACATTTTACATAAAGATATCAAAACGTTTTATCTAATCTAATCAAATTATATGTTCATTGTTACGCGTCCACATGTACAACTGGAAGGATAATATTTATATAATTAAGTAAGAAGACCTAAGGGGCGGTGGTTTATGGACAACACACCATGTCTAAGATCTGTTCTAAGGAACATATTAATGAGAAGTGTCAGAGCACAGACAAGGTGAAGCTTGTGGCCATAAACAACACTTTCTTGGATCTTATTGATGAAAAATGTAATGCCCAGGGGCTGTTCATAGGCACAGCATTAAAACTAGTGCATGGATATAGCCAGTAGGCATGATTTATTGGCCATATAACACAAACACCTTTCCTGATAACAATAAGAAGTTGCATGGTGTTTCTAGAATGTCAGCAGGTTTGAGTCCCCTGGAGAACTGTTCCTCGCTAAGGCTATTACAACCCCAATTCCGAAAAAGTTGGGACAGTGTGGAAAATGCCTACTCACAGATGCCAAACAATTACAAAGGCCATTCAGGAAAATACATATTAAAACATCAGTTATGGAGATGAAAATTTAAACACAGTAATTCAATAAGAATAAAAAATGGGTGCGGACTAGCTAACTCTGCACATAAACAATGTCCAATAAGCCAGAATAGTTAAAAGCACAATCCAAATAATTGCATTCAGTATAGTGTAACACAGGGACATGAAAGTAAAGCACTTGAATGCGTTTAGACTGCTACTAGTAAACCATTTGATCAAAATGTATCAATTCAGTTATTAAGATATCATTTTCTCACTGATAGCGATTGTATTTCCTGGCAGACAAACTTTTTGTCCTGCAATCCTATTCTTCTCACCACCACACACAGCGATGGCCCCTGGTAATAGCTCTAGCAGTTCATACTGGACTTCCTGTTTCTGCAGGAGCGTTTCCTGAATTTGAGAAAGGCTGTGTGTGAGGTCCAGTAAATCACCACGGGAACCAGGTTTCCTCACCCAGGGACAACAGTGAAGACACTCTCCAATTACCCTTATGCCAGGAAGAAGGTTCAGAAAAATAACCTAAAACACCTCATCTGGAATCACTTCCAGACCATGTCTGTGTGAAAGTGTGCATGTGTGTTTGTATGTGTGTGCCATTCACGTCCCATTTCTAATCCTCATCTCCCTTCAGAGATGTATGGCGACTACAGGCACTATCTGTGTGAACTGAAACACTAGATATCCCAACACTCTCCCATTCCAGTCACTTCAAGTGTCCAAATATTGTTTTACAATGTAATTGCCATGCTTTTTTATAATTCTCTTACGTATTGGCAGTCAATAAGGCAGTGGATGCCTTATTCAGTTCCCCCATCATTTTTGTATGTAAACCTAGAAAACAAGTCTACTTTGAAAATCCCCATGAAAGCTGTTGCAAATTAAATCATCCCAAAAAATGCTTATTGTTGTCCCTCTGAATACAGCAGAGAATGGAGTGTCTTTGTATCAGCTCTGATATAATGTTTTGTAATATTCTGCCATTAAATATCGCCAAGTACAGAATACATTTGACTGTTTCTATACGTTAAGTTTATCGTCAAAACTTAAGAACCCACACGCTTCCATACGCTACTCTTCATTGCTCCTAGTCGTGCATAATTACTACCTGGAAACCCCTGTGAATTTAATGACAATTTTAAGCAGCATTGACATAAATATGGATGGCCTGAAAAGAAAGCACTAAGCACGTTAAACATAAAAAATAAACATTGTATTAATTCATTTATGCATTAATGAGTGATTGAATGAGTTGGGGGAAGAGCAGAGAGAAAGGAAAGTGGCAAAGCATTTGGAAAGATTAACACTCATTTCAGGAGATGACTTGACAGCAACTCAGTGAACTGAGAACGGACCCTTGTCCCTGAATTGACGTCAATTCACTTACTGAACTGCCTTTCCCAAAGCTCTGACAATGCTTCCCGTATCTCTCTTCCTACGGCAGACACACAGATTTGGAAGAGATGAGGGTTGTAACAGGAGAGGTAGCAGTACCTGTGTAGCCCAGGGAGTTGTCATCGTCATGTTCAGAGGTGGGGGCCGGCTTGGCCCCTTCAGTCGCCCCGTCGTCGGCGGCGCCGCCGGCGCCCGCGTCTGTCGGAAATAACACCACAGGGACTGAAACCCCTGGCACAGCCTCGTCGCTGGACACTGCCACCACCCACGCCCCTTCGCCGCCCAAGCGCAGGCAGAAGCACCACACTCCCAGCAGCACCATGCCCAGAGGGCACCCACCAACCCCGTACACTCCCTGGCAGAGTCCACCCACGTACATCCCAATCTGGTTCCACGATCCAAAATAAAGGAGATTGAATGAACTGTGCCTAAAATGTGGTCTGTCTTCGTCTAAGCACTGTGTCAGTGTGTCCCCATGCTGCTGTAAGCTGTGGTTGTCCAGACTGTCCCAGTGTGTGTGTGAGCCCCTCACTCCTCTCAACGACCATGACTGGCTGGCCTCCTGAGGGAGCATATGGCCAGGGCAGAGCAGGGAGGGTCGGAACGCTCCTCCACCATCCAGGACCAAACCCTGCCCGCACCTTCACACTCGCTCACACCAATGCCACACGCAGAACATTGTGAATCGGGGACTTTTGGCAGCTAATTAACTTCTAATCAGTCCTTTTGTTAGCCACGTCCCAAATGTCAACGTGCGTGTCCGTCTCTCCAGCAGACAGACAGTTTTAGGATCGGTGACAAGCTATGCGAGGGCGGGACAGAAGGGGGTGGCCCGGGGTTGAGGCCAAGACGGCCGGGGCGTATGGCTCATAGGGGAGATGGGCGGAACGGGGGGCCAGCGGGGGGCCAAATGTGCCCCATGATGGCTATAGGCGTGGGATAAATCAGCCTGTGCCATGCCCATTCTTATTGTGGGGTTAATTTGAGTTGGGGGGAGGGCAGGGGGGTTAATGAAAGAAGGTCTAAACTGTCGTGCTGACTGAAAGGCTGTCGGTCGGAAGTACCTTCTTTCCTGAATGGGATGTGGCCTCAGAAAGGATAAATAGCAGACAGGGTGACGGAATAGTTCATTGGAGAGCAATCTGGATCACTGGACTGTGTAGCAGTATGGCCCCCAAAAACCCTTTGTCTTGTTTCTGTCTAAAGAGGCCTGGCAACAACAAGGAACATTACAAGTAACAGGATCCCTGTACTAATATATGGTGAGAATTTGAGTTCAGACAAATCGGCAATGAGAAATGAGAGAATTTTCTAGAGACTTTCTGGAGAGGCATTCCACATGAAAGGAATGATGAACCCCCCCCCCCCCACTGCTCCTGTAGTGCTGTAATTAGACCAAAGCTGTGACAGTTGAAGGCCCCCTCACCAAGCCAATCCCTGTTCTGGGCTGTTGTTTACCAACAAGAAGCTCTAATCTGACTGACACCACAGGAGGACACCAGCTGTATGTGAGGAGGCAGAAGAACAGTGACAGAACCATGCAAACAGTGAGAAAGAACCATGCATAGACACAAATTGAGCATGCTAGAAAAAAAGTGGAACACAAACACACACACAATGGTCTGTCTGACCTTAGTTTGACACGACACCATTTCCAGAGTTAGCAAAATCTCTGACGTTGGTACTATGTCAAAACATCAAGAGGGAGATTAGTTAATGTCAAGTGTATTCCGCCACAGTTAGTGTGGCAGAAGACGTGTGGCATTAATAAATTAACTAAAACATACGCAACACAACAAGAAACATAATTATTCCATGAAACTCTGTGACCATGAAAATTTAAGTGTTTCAAATTAACATTGAATAGAAGCGCATCCTATAGAACATAATATAAGCCTTTTCAGAAAGCATTTGAATTGGTGTTTAGACACCAATGCAGAACATGTTGACCGAATGATTACTGTTGCTCAAGTTACTTAATGTTTTGAATATTATAACCATGCTTTGATGCTGAACATGTAATTGTCCAATCCCTGTTCCAGGCTTGGTAACGTAGATCTCTTTGTCGTTAGCAGGCTGGTTCACAGCCAGAGCTCCAAATGAAGACCATTTCAGTGTTCATTAACAGGTGGTGTACCCAGCTGCCCCAGGGCTCTTAGACAAAAACACACTGTCCCCCTTCTCCCCCTCTAGGCTGCACAAAATCTTATCTCCCCTGTTGGCTAATTACTTTTGGACCATGTGCTGATAACCGACTGCTCTCTAACTAATTCAAAGACACCACTCTTCCTCCCTCCGACCAAATACTTGCCTCCTAGTGCCTTTTTGCACTACAATAGTTGCTTTCAGCAACCTTTTCTGATTCTGCGCCAGCTCATTTACATTGCCTTTCCACTGTCATGTCTCCAGACCACAATTGCACATTTGGAAGTGTGTCATTCAAGATGTCTTGATCTGGGTGCACTCAGAAACCAGCCCAGCCATTGAGGTACAGTGAAGAATTCCCCACAACACACATTTCTCCTGGGCTATTAGTAAAACCCCAGGCGGGATCTCTCGTGCACTACCACCGGAGGTCGCGTGGAATTCGAGAGAGACACGCAAGTTTACACACTACAATTATGTCATGTCCTGACGTCGGTTCGAGCGGATTCGGAAAATGTTGCTGAAGCGATTGTTGGTATCTATGCTAGTGGAAAAAGCCTCCTAGTGGCCTGAACAGAGCCCTGATTTCAACCCCAATGAACACATTTGCAATGAATTGGAATTGCTATTGACAGCTAGGCCTTTGGTCGACAGAACCGTAATGTATATTCTGTGCAACAGTTAATCGGTTCATGCTTATTTCGAAAATGCTTTCTGAATTACAACCAATAAAGTACAGCCATCGTAGTGTTATGCGTAAAGTAGTCAATTTAAAATGGGATGGATTATTTATCCTATGTATAACGTTTCCAAGGAACTAAATTGTGAAACCTAATTATATGAGAAGTGCAATTATGTGCCATATTTGTATATGATTTATTAAGTGAAGCCTTGTCACTTATCATGAATGTAATCAGTCTTACGGTAAATACCCAAAATGTTTGCTAGGTTGGGGGTTGTCGATGCTAGATGGACATTTAAGTTTGTGACTCTCACCCCAGTGTTTGTGAGTTCACATTCAGATGGAAAAGTTGCAGGTGTTTCTCTAGACAGGAGATCTGTCAAAATGTATCTACTGATTATTCACAGATTATTTTTTACATTGTACTGTACAAATGATAATTCAAACCTTCAATTCATAGATACATAAAAATATGGACATTATACCAAAAAGCAGCTAGGTTATCTACACAGTTTTTAAACCGATGCAAAAACACATATTTTATCTCGCAACTTAACTAAATATCTATCTATTTATGGCATTATACTTATGTTGAAGCACCACATACACTGTCCCAGTAAGAGCCGATTCTCAAAGCTAGTCAAAAACATTATATTCATTGGCTTCACTGTGGAAAGTATATGTCTGTGTCTCAAATTACAACATCATCAGACTCTGTGGCTACTTTGCTCTCCTTCCAACATCTGTGAGAATCTACTTTTGAGATGTGCCCTCCGAAGCACATCTTGCAAAGCTCCTTCTGGTCAAGCTGCTCACTCAACCAGGAAGTCTTCAATAGTGCACAGCCCTGTCTGACATCCTACCCATCCACTCTGGACAGGACTGGGCCAATTTATTCTTACCCACTGTGGGACCCCGGTACTAATGGTACTGGATGTTGCAACCAGGATTTGAACAAAAAGCCGCACCTCGCGGAAGCCTTTTGAAATTCAGTCACCAAAAGAGCATATTTAACTCATCAAAATAATTGTTGATGTATTCTATACCATGCATGCAAGGTTATAACACTATGATGTAGCAGCAGAGAATGGATCTATGAGAGAAGGACCCCATGTAAGATACTTCTATGTCATCTAAAGTCACATACTCTAACAGGTACTGATGTCATGCATTCTGTCACTTCTGTTCTCATGGCAATACGTTAAAAAATCGTACAAAAGAAATGTTTGTACACATATATGTTTCCAGAGTCAGGGAAACGTAAAGCCTTTTACAGTCACAAAATATAAAATATATTTAAAATATAAATATATTATGTTGTAACCGATTGGTTCAACACGTACGAAAGCTCACATTTGAATGGCCATATCGTAAGTCTGTCTATGAAATGCAGTGAAATTTCCATTATGTAAGTACCCACGTACTGCCATGACAATGGGTTTTAACTTATTATTCATGCCAGATATTTCCATTCTGGAATGGTGGTTAATAGTTTTAATTGTTTACACTGCTAAAGTGGCCACAGTGTAAACAATCAACTCACCCTTTCTGTCCTGTTTAATCAAGTCCAACAGAGTAATTGCATCAATCAAATGTCAATGGTGAGTACAATCAAATGTCAATGGTGAGTAATTTGATCAGTTGCTTCACTAAAACTTCTGTCACCATTTGCTATACATATAGCTATGACTGGCCTTCCTTCATCATCGCAATATGCAAATTCAATCAAAACCTAATCTTAACTCTTTCCCATATTGGTTCTGTTCCGATTAAATGTTTGCAAAATGATTTTGCCCAATTGTGATTCAAACAAATAATCTAGAATGACAAAACAGGAATAAGGTATTTAATTACTTCACAAATTTGAGCCACTGCTGACAGTCTATATTATACTAAGTATGCCCACAGAAGATTGACCAATCAGTGACCACCTTCGTGCACTGATTGACATCAATTTTGTCTGTGTAAAATGCCATGAAATTCTGAAAAATAATACATGAAGCACCACAATGAAATAAGAAATTCTCTGATGAACACAGCCTTTTGTTAAAGGTGGTATTTGTAATATTTCCACCATAAATGCACAATCAAATCAAAATACTTACCAAAAGAAATTGGGGAAATGTGTTATTATAAATCTTGTACTTTACTTCACAAATTTGTTATTGTTAGCTTATAGAGTGTAGTATGTGGTCTGTCGCCCTAAGGATTTTCACAAAACCAAATTAATCAAACAAAATGCATTGCTGTATATTTTCATACTATAGCCATATACTGTATATTTTAATGGACAGGGCACCCGGTTCGGTCATACAAATGTGGAATTGCCTTAAACCTGCATTCTATCTAAATTCCAGCTGGTGGCGACACGTGCGGTTGCAAAAGGCAGTTGGATTCTGTAGAGATAGTGATTCAGTTCTCACTTGAGTTATTAACTCAGTAAACATTTTCATAATGGGTTTATGGCCTCAATAGCTAGTTTTAGGTCTTCTGCAATACAGAATGATGTACATTTTTTTAATTATGGTCTTGTTGGTTTTTAAATCGGTGATAAAGCAGCGGGTGTATTAGGGTGTGGCTATGCTGTTCGGTTGTACGACAAGACACTCAAAGGAGTGGGCAGTTCAGTTTTTCCAGTAAGTAATGTTACATTTTGTTTTAATAATGATTTTTGTTAGCCAATGTTTCCCAAATAATATCAGGTACCGTAGCTAACTAGATTACTCCTCCCTCTCGTCTTAAATCGTCACATCTGCAACCAAGATGGCTACGCCCGTAATGGCAAACTCAACGAGTCATAGCAGATCTCCACAAACCAATGGGTGATGTCACACATGCTCTGTCCATTAATATATACAGTCTATGTATATAACACAACTTTATATGCAATGCTGCTGCCCCCCCCCCACCCCCCTCCTAGTCTCACCCAGCTCAGGCCTGAATAAATGAAAGGTTTTGGAATGTTCAGCAACACCAGGTTCTATTAAACATTTAAAGGAAGAGAAGCAATGCCAATCCTGTATCAATTGGAAAAATGTTAGGTAGAAAACTAGGACAAATATAGGCATCGCAGGCCAACAACAGAATACATGAGCTGATATGGACCTAAAAAACAAGCATAGGTAATTATGCCATACAACAGTATCATGCTATCTTTTAATACATTTACATTTTAATAATTTAGCTAATGCTGTTATCCAGAGCAACTTTCAGTGAGTACATGGACATTTCCCCTGGAGCAACTTAGGGTTAAGTGCCTTGCCCAAGGACACAACAATGTTTGCCACATTTGGGAATCAAACCAGCATCCTTCTGACTACAAGTCTGATAACATTAGTTAGCATTGCTAACAACTTTAGCTAAATCAACTTTGGTAGACTATCCTCAGGATTTGCTAGCTGGCTAACCTTATATGATATCTAAAATAATCTGGTGATCTTAATATTACAACAAGGGATATAGCAACAAAATATTAGTGTAACAACTGTTTATCTTTTCAATTGTTTCTACAATTTCACTTTTAGCTGGCAGAGGCTGATTTTACCAAGGGATCATTTAACAATATTAAGAACATTTACACTACTAAAATGATGGTGACATTATATACAAAAATGAAATTGAAAAAATTAATCTATGTGATGATGCAGGAAGACACATTTGTGATTTCTCATTGCCTAGGCTGGCAAACATGATGTAGAACAGGTAATTGATGTAAATGGAAGAGCTGGCTTCGGTGTCATTGTTACCTTGTTTGGTATTGGCAGCAGCGATCTTTCCAGACAGCGGTGGAGATGAAGGTTGTTAAAATGATGAGTATATATACAGTCTGACTGCATGCTCTGGGCTTGTTAAGTATAGGTCTGACAGTTTTACTTAAGGATTTCCTTCTCCTGCCTGAAAGGAAAAAAATGAATAGTGCTATATAAGCAGCAACACTGTCAAAATTTGATTTGTGACAAACACTTTGTTTTGCGTGTTTAGGTAGGGTGGCAGCAATTTCCTGGAAAATATGAGAAAGGTGCTGCTGGTATGATGGTATTTTTTGTTGATAACTGCTAAAAGAAAAGCCAAATCACTGTCATTTTCACTGTTATTTCTTTCTTGCACTCTGTTTGCTATCTTAAGACCCCAGCGGTTAACTAACTGGACACTTTGCCTCATTACTAAAACACAGACAGAAAAGGAAAATGTGGGAAAAGGATTTTCAGTGGGGAAGACAGTCGCTGCTCGCTTCATCTCACTATGTCAACCCCCTTCTCCATACCGTCTCACTCATTTCCATTTTGATGGCATTCTCTGTGTTTCAAACAGGGCCATGCATTGCTAATGGGCTTCTAATCAATCTGGAAACACAGAAAGTGTGCACAACATGCACAGGGAAGAGAGAGGGACATTGGTGAGCAAGACGGCTGCAAAAATTGATAGTTTTTCCATATAATCATAGACAAATAAAAATGTGTTGAAATGAAAGCCATTAAACTGGCTCTGTTCTATCTTACCCCAGTCATAAACCAACTCTCCAATGTGCCAAACTATTCTTGCATTGGAAAGGTCACCCTATGGTAGTAGCAAATATAAAAGGGCATGTGGTGTCAGTGAAAATGAGAATACCTAAAGGGGTCAACCCAGGGTCAAGGCCTAGTGGAGAGAGACAATGATCACCCAGGGGATGTTCAGGCATCTGAGACCAAAGTCACTTCTGTCCACTGTGGATCCCACTGCACGGTCTGTAGAGGTAAGAGGGGCTCCTACCCGCCACTAACCCAGAGAAGGATTATACATAAGAGGGCGGCCCTGGCCCACCTCATAGCCCCAGCAACACACACTGTTTACCACAATCTGCCTCCCCGTTATCCATCATAACAGTTGGCAGGAGAAAAGGCTGGGGCTATAAACAGGCCGATAACGTGATTAGTAGTCACGAACAGTATGGCTAATGAAAAATTAGAATAGTTTAAAAGAGCTACATGTAACAATCTGTTTTAACTTATAAAAATTCTAAATGTGTGCATATCTGCAGTGGACTCATACTTCATTTTGTCTGCCTATGGTGCATTATGGAGAGTTTTTTAAGTGTGGAAATACAGCAATGATAAGGGATCTGCTGTGTATTTGGTGACTCTCCTAAACCATACATAACAAGAATCTCCCCCTCTAGGCTACTCTACATTCCCTCTATCTATACAGAAATGCCATGAAAACCACTTCACTTTCCACGGACAACTTAATTTAATCACCTTTTATTCATTTTCAGAGAGATTCATTTTGAGACAAACTATTCCTAGCCAGTACTTAGCTAGTTGTGATTGGTATGTGAATGGGAAAGATACTTTATTTTTCCAATAAGCTAATGGCACACAGTAAAAATGTCAGTGTTAAATTAACACTCTCATTGTTTAAATAGGTCCAAATTGACCTATATACACAGTGAAGAGTGTTAATTTAACACTTAGGGTGTTGATTTAACACAGCCATTTTTCCTGTGCACCAAAAATGCTTGTGCACCAAAAACACTGAGGCATATTCCCAATATACTGTACTCTACGTGCCAAAGTAAGGTTTTGTTGAAATGGCTTAAACATTCATGAAGTGTTTGACAGATAAATATTTTGTGTGGATCTCTCAAAGCCAAAATGCATGACAATATGTCTATTCATGAAATAAACGTATTTAAATGATGATAATGAGATAATTAGGAAGACATTTATTTTGCTTCCAATAGTTCAACGAAAGAAGCTCTTTAAAATGGAAAAGAAAACGCATCATTAAAGTTCACTTCAAAAGATGGCATTCATATTTTCCAAAATGCTGACATTTTCCTACATTGCATTCTTGCTCAATGACCCTCTTGGAATATTGGCGCATCATTTCTTGGTAGAAATAGATACTGTACATGTATATTCATTATGATGGCATTTCTCATTTGTAGTCCAGTTGAGTACAAATAATTTGCTTTCCTTACTGCTGTTCTGACAGATATGAGTCAGTTTTTTGTTACTTCAGAAAACAGATACTGGATACAAAGGACTAAATAAACATGTCAGACTCTGTTTTCCAAGTTGGCGATAAGAGTTTACTCTTTTACTCTCACATGGTTTGTTGATAATTGTGGTTAATTAAAAGTACAAATGTCAGGAAAGACAAATATGTCTCCTTGCTTCCTGCTGACAGATTGGCCCTGAGCACATCCAGAAACCACAGAAAGAATAACACAGGCGGAGTCTGATCCAGAACAAACAAGGCTGATTGGATTGGGGAATGATGTCATTAGGCCTGTCATAACACTTTCACTCAAATACCAATGCCAAAATAGTAGTACCGCAGTAGTACACAGTTTAGAATTTCTATTCTTCAATTCCTGACAAGCCTAAAGTAATTAAAAGAAGAGATTTCTTTTTTTGCCATTATCCATCCAACCGAAATGTAATTGTGTTCTTGAAGTTAAACTATTTCTGTCAACGAAGAAGTAAAATGCCCCCATGGCTGCTAGTGTGAAGGGGCTTCTGGGAATTCTTGCTCTGACAACCTTAACGAGATAAAACAAACTACTGCCAAAATCCCCAGTTGTCCATCTCAGTGAATCGGTATGACATTCCCCGTCACAGAGATAGCAAATCGGGGAAACTAAGAGAATACCCTGGAGATTACTTCTCCAACAGCAATAAATGGCAAGTGCCTGGGATGTATCAATTGGTGTGCCTGGGTAAAGAGTGAACAGCATCAAAGTCTTGTAACCTATTAGCCCGTCCTAGAGAGTAGGATTGTCTGAAAGAAGGAGACAAACCCACAGCTGATAAATGACTGGCCATATCTGCCAACTCGACAATAAGGTGATGAAGCAGAGTGGCTTGGGAAAACTTCCAAGAAGTGAAGAGAGCAGCCAGGCCCTGAGGGGTGACCAGTCCTTTTAAGGAACCTTTAACAACAAAAATGCATAATGATATTGAAACCCTGACTTGACAAGCAGGTCAAAATAGACTTGGTGTTCAGGAGCTGGCCGTGGGCTCGTAGCCATCTGCAGTGGCTTCTGTTCTCTTGAATGTAATTCAACTAGACTTTGAACAACGTCCATTTTGAACAAGTATTCCCTCTGACCAAGAAGTGCCTCCTTTATCAGAGAACCGTAAACCTGAATAAGGCAAACCAATCCACAATATACCTTGTGGAGTGGAAAAGGAAGTCATGGGATTTTCCTGAGATTGATTCAAGTTTATGGGGGTAGTTGAGTGTATCATTCAGACCTCATTTCAAAACACTAGCAGCTTTGGGAAAAACTAAGAAAAAACTGCATTTAAGCCAAGCTAGTGCTCATGGTTTGGTTAACTTGTGAAAATCAATCAGCAGGCCACTGTACACTAAGACTGACAGATAACTTTTTGAGAGTTTACAGAGTTAAAAGAACGTCCACATTACGCCCATCGAGGTATGGGATTCCGCACACAATCTGCCCTCACCTCTGCTCTCGAAATCAGCCTCTCACCACCATGGCCGTAACTACCATTGAGGACACCGAGGTCATGACCTCGGTATTTTTTTCTAGAAGTGTCGAAAATATATAGCCGACGAAACAATTATCCTTGCATCAACGGACCGTCACGTGACACGTACTTGCAGATACTGCTGTCATGTCAAAACGAAAGTAGTCGGCTGTAGCGGAGTGTTACCTTAACCAATTA
>JACXGM010004651.1:24066-37222 GCA_016801145.1 Umbra pygmaea | reverse complement strand
ACTTTGTTGTAAACTGACGAAAAATAAAGTTGGGGAGCTCAAAGACCCAACACAACAGCAGCAAACCTAGCGTTAGCTAACATGTTAACTAATGTTGGTTAAAGCTAAAGGGCTCGTTAAATTTAGCTTAGAGAGTAGGTTAACATTCTGGCAATGATATCCATGGTAATCATAACTTTGGTCCCAGTTGTGTTCTTGCTTTTAGTTAGTAGATCTAGACAACACGGTAACTAGTTAGCTGTTAGCCTTACCTTTGAGCAGACGTATTTATGCTTCGTAATGTTAGACACATTTAACTGGGAGTGGAGCCGTCCACACTGTTTTATCCATTCTAGGCACCGCTCACGTTGTGTTATCGGCTTTGGGAAGGGAAAGAACACAACTGTGAGTAAGCTAGACAAAACTGTCTGCGTCTCGTCTGTTTGACACTGCGTTACACCATCCATTGTCACTCTGAGGGGTACCTGGCTACTGCCTCTATCCCAGACAGCAGACAGTGAGGCCTGTTGTCTTAGTACTGCCTGGCAGCTCAGCCCCCTCCCATGGATGGACCATCTGTTTCCCAGACACTCGGTGGGAAGGCTAACTGTTAGCCGCTAAAACAGTGCTAGTGGTGGAGACTCATCACACTCAACCGTCCCTGGGAGAGCAACTGTACATCAATACCAGGCGGGAATATTCTCACATGCAGGATTATTTACACACAACATGCTAACATACAGTATGCTAATATCAGCATTGTGCCAATTTCCTCTGCAATGGATCACAGTACTTTGTAATGTTGCTGTTAGTGAACTCAATTACCAATCACTAGAAACTAGCCAGAAGACAGGTATTTTAATGACAGGTAAGTAATGTGTTAGTGTGTGTGTGTGACTGACAGACACATTCTCAGAACGGTAAATGTTGCTGGGACTTTTTACGGCCAGTCTTCAAAATAAAGGCACCACATTGTGTTGCCATGGAAACAGCGTGTGCAGGGCTACTGTGCGGGTAGTCAGTGACATCTAACACTGAGGCAGCTAGCCCAGCCTCCTAGCATAGACTCTTAGCAGACCCCTAGCCCAGCCTCCTAGCATAGACTTTTAGCAGACCCCTAGCAAAGACTACTAGCATAGACTCTTAGCAGACCCCTAGCACAGACTACTAGCCCAGCCTCCTAGCAGACTACTAGCACAGACTCCTAGCACAGACTCCTAGCACAGACTCCTAGCACAGACTCCTAGCACAGACTCCTAGCACAGACTCCTGGCACAGACTCCTGGCACAGACTCCTGGCACGCTGCCCAGTGTATTGTACTACTGCACTGCACAACCTCCAGCAACCTTCTGTTGTTCTCTGTCCTCTAGCATGTGAGCATCTGGGAAATGGAAGTAACTGATATCTGTCCCTGTACAAATGACACCAATCACCTTCCCTGTTAAAACTGTTTTGGGTGTCCTCTACTAGAAATTTCCTGTTGAAGTTCAATCAGTGGACGGCCCACCATCTCTCATCCAGCCATATTACTGTGTTAATGTACTCCCCAGAAAACAATATGCCAGCCATTACTCAGGCTAACTGAGAGTCTTAGACACATAAACTGGACAGTCACAACAGCCAACTGACCTGCATGGCAGACCCACAGTTAAACTGTTTTTCTGCATGTGTCTAAGCCCTGGGCAATAACCTGATTCTGCTTTGCAAGACGAGCCGACCAACAAGATTCCTGGGGCCTTACTTATAAAACTGTGCGTAAAATTCACGTGAAAATGTTGCGTAAGTACGAAACACAGAAAGTGCATTTGCACAAAAATATTCAGATTTATAAAACAGTGTGCACGCACATCCAACGCTGGTTTTTCTTTATAAATCACAATCTACTCGACAGTTTGTGCACATGTGCGAGCTTCTTGTCACCCAAGTAATGCCGAGAATTGCCTATAAATGGTCACTGAAATACCTCAAATTAATATTAAACGATACTGAGCCTCTTTAGAAGCCCAATGGTGCGCTCCACAACTGCACGTGCCTGGCAATGGCGCACATAGTTCCTCTCCTCTGTGTTCTGTGGTCTGGTGAAGTGTTACAGACACAGCTTGGTTTCTGCAGGTGCTTCTCTGTAAACCTGGGCCCACTGCAGCACAGAGATCCAAGATAATAACTCATTGTAATCGGAACATCATCATTATCCAGTACATTTTGCTGGTCTCTGAATTTTCACTCTGTCTATATGAATTCTTCCATTCACCATATGTTCCAACAGTGCCAAAGCAGGCATTGTGCATCATTATGCATTGCAATTGCATACTTTTTTATACCCACCCATTTTATTGTAAAAGCGCACCCAATTTCCAAACACTTTCAGGTGAGGTAATTGCACAGATTTTTATTGAAAATGACAGGGCCATTATCATATTGACATTATGTGCGACGAACAAAGTTTGCTTCGAAATTACGGTACACATAATTTTGTGCGCACGCAACGTTCATAAATGAGGCCCCTTCAGGAAGAATCCAGGCGACAAGAAGAGGGTGGATCTATATAGGAAAACTAAATCAATCATTAGAATGTGCCAGCGGACTGAAACATTTATTAATTACTCAACATTTTTGTTTAATTTGCAAATCCAAGAACTAGTATCTGAAAATCACAACGATTTTATAGCAAGGTTAAATTTATTAATGGAGAATGATTTTCTGTATTGCATTTTAAAAAGATGCATTGTATTGGACAAAGATCAAATCAAATGTGTTTAAATGTTGATAAATTCATTGTAGTTGATTTGTGTCTGTGGACAACACAGGAACCTCCTGTGGTACGGTCCATTCATGTTTAGCTCAGTCGAAAGAGATGTACCGCTGCTATAAGTGAATTATATTCAGAGAATGTCCAAGACCAATTCAGGGGTGTGTTAAAGGCTACGGGGATGAAATATGTCCCCTTTCATCATTATAGCCTATTCCAAGAAGTAAATACCTGTCATCTCCACTTGCAATTATGAAATTACTATAGCCTACAGAGTCTTAGAAAATGCCATGCTATTGATTGTTTATGAACGCTACCTCTGCAAAATGAAATGATTTTGAATTAATGTTTTTTAATGAATCCAGAATCCAGTTATCCAGAAAAGAACCATTCCAAGCTGAGCCTTACAAGGCCAAGGGCTAACCGTGGCAATCTGGCTGACAGCAGTTCTATATTCACATGTATCATTGGGTCACCAGCCAAGGCTACATCAGTGGCAATCTGAGCGGTGCATGATGGTACTGCCTTGAACTACCTTCAATAATTCAAAATGCATATTTCAAAATTGAACAGGGCTGAATGTTTGTGAAGACACAGACACTTAACACTGACGCTTGATTTGCTACCTGATTGAAGGCTATCACATTTAACCATGCCAACGACCCACAGCGGGACTGTCTATCCATCCATCTATCTATCTATCCATCCATCTATCCATCCATCCATCTATCCATCCATCCATGTTACTGCCGGACATCTGCTGCCCCTCCCAACCTCCACTACTCCACCCCATACCGATACCGAATGGACCGAACAGGAGCAACCATAAACGGATGCATTAACATACTGGGCGCGCGCGCACACACACTCACACACCTCTGAAAAGTGCTTGTTCAGCTAACTTCATGAGTCATTGAGCACAAAGAGCCCAGTATGAGACTGGATGCAGCGCATCTCTTTGGGCAAATCACTAATAGCTTCAATAATTAGCCTGCTGCTGGTGAACAAGGACAGCCAGGCCATCCACTGGTGTCAATACATGACAGGACGGTGTACGTGACAAAAAAGGGACCTGCAACTGTTGCCAGGGCCTGCTAGGTAAGACTAGGTCAACCTACTGTACTCAGAATCCCACCACAGGTTTCCTCTCAAAGCTACTAGCTAGCTAGCACGGTAGGCCTAATCTATCTTCCTTGTTCCTCACAGTAACGCTACAGCCCAATAAAACAGTAGCAGAGAATGGTCTCCTGAGAATCTCAAAGACAGTCAATATACACAAACCCTTGTTCATGACTAACACTTATGGCTCAAAAAACCCCACTGGAGACAAATACTCTCCTTAACTGATCCTGTGTGGATAGCAGCTACAGTCTGACTGCACGTAACTGCCACTGAACTAACATCCAGAAACTGACACAGGAACCGTAATCACGGTCTGTCTTCTACGTAATGACTGCTATTCTGTAATCATCACATGACCTGAATCACTAAACATATGATATGACTCTAAAGCATCGAATATTTTTTTTTGTTGTTTAAACCACATGATTTCTCCTGGTAGGTTTAATCTGAACTGCAGATAGAAAGAGGTTGTGTTAACGTCGAGGGAGAGCAGTTGGTCCCTACAAAAAATGAGGAAGAATTTCTGTGATCCACAATGAAAGCACGTAGGGGACTGACCGTCTATACCTCCATTTTTGTGTTCATGGGTATGCCACATGCGATTGGTCAGACACCACTCAACTTACATTTTGAATAAGTTATCCAAAGTGACTTACAGTAGGGGTAAACATACAAGGCAGCTAGGTAGAACATACACGCATCGTAGTTTTACAGATTGTGGTCCTAAAGTAAGAAGGCCACATCCCAAGCCCCCACTGACCTAATGCAGTCACATTTAGTACATTTGCGGATTCACATGGGTGTGGTCTTGCAAATAAATGCATTCAGTCAAAACATTTTGTATATTAAAGAATTTGATACTCATGCAAACAGTCAAGACTCAACATCAAGAGTATTTCCACAGACCACATGGTGGTGCTATAACGTGAACGCGTTTATATTTCGTCTGATCTGCTTGATTCAGTGCTGATCTTTGGCACACATGCTCAGTGATCGGAGTCATGTTCACATCTCAGACACCATTGAGTAAACACAACATTTACAAACACACTGATTGGCCCAGGGAGGGTTGAATCATTGGTGGGGGGCGACATGTTGACTGTTTAAAGTTCTATGGAGTCAGCATATTACGTATGAAGGAGAGAGACAGAGAGAAAGAGTACTGTATAACACATGGAATCACTGTTCCTCTCTGCTTCTTTGTGACGACTACTATTCTGCCAATGTCACATGACCTGTGTCATCAACCACAAGGGCCGTCATCCTCTATCAGTGTATTCTAGCTGCCCACTGGTGAAGCTCCATTATGGGAGCGCAGATGAGCATGTGCATGATGACTAAGACATATCATTTACATAAATAAAATCATGAGAAAAACTATTTGACATTTAGAAACACGCTTATGTAAGTCAGTTAAAGCCACTGAAGTCAGCAAAATCCTTCCCTACACAGCTAGCTAGCACGACTGGCAAGTGAAAACACGGATGGTCACTGCACAGGTAGTCTAGGTGAAGCGTATAGGTTGAGCCAGCCAGGCCTGTACACTGGGACATGCAGGATCAACCGGAGATGTCAGACCCACGCCCAAGGCCCTCTGTTGGCACAGGACAAAACTGCATTCACACTATGGAAAAATAAAACCCACACTAACTCAACCCTTCTCAGGTTACGAACTGGGCCATAATGTGGAAAATTAAAGGGCAGACAGATTAGCAAATTGCTTTTCTGAGAAATAAAAGCCTTGATTATCTTTGCGGTGCAGGGGAACGGAACACATTGAGTACAGATCCAGCCAAGAGACAGAGCACTGGCTCAAAACACTGGGTGAGCAACCATATACTGGGGTGGAATTCAGAACGGGCTAACAAACCCATCAGATGGTGTTCTGATAAACATGTCATATGGAATTCATAGTGAAACTGGCTTATTCACTAATTATACAAGTTTGGTGTAGCTGTAACTCTGGACTTCACTTGCCCCCGGCAATAGGGGTTTGAGCCCATGCTAGGCCCCTGTCTGTGCACTTCCTCTCTATCTCGTCTACATGTCTGTCTACCTACATATGCTTCCTACTGTTCTGTCATTAAGAGTAATAAAAAATAAAACAAATCTGAAGAGCAGCAGTGAGATCGAGCTAGGCTCCATGACCTTAACCACTGGTCCTAAATCTAAAGCGCTCCTCCCTGTGATTGTTTAATTAGGGTTCAGGACTAGAACCGTCTGAACCTACAGAAGATCCGTGGTTAGGGGTGGCCCATACAGTCCAGCACAGCCTTCATTAGCAGAAGCAGAAATCCCCCTCAAAGTTGGTCTCCACTGGGAGCCATTACTATTTACTGTGCTGCCATATAATTATTTTTAAAATAATTTTGCACGCCCAATTTTTCAGTTCTTTATTTGTTAATTTTTTTTGAAATATCCAATAAATTTCATTCCACTTCATGATTGTGTCCCACTTGTTGTTGATTCTTCACAAAAAATTACAGTTTCATATCTTTATGTTTGAAGCCTGAAATGTGGCAAAAGGTCGAAAAGTTCAAGGGGGCCGAATACCTTCGCAAGGCACTGTATGTCCTACCACTGGTGGCGACTGCAATCCTTCCCACCACATTACCTTTTGAGAACGTGTAAATGTAGAGTAAACAAAGCTGATTGTGATTCCCTCCATCTGTCTGCGCAACACTGCCCTCTGTGATCCACTTCCTTAGGCCTGTCTTGCGTCACTGTGAAGCCCTGTCACCATGGCAACACAAGAGGGATTAGAAAAGATACTGCGGTGGTGACAGTCAGCCTAAATTGCTGCCACCAGATGGACTCTCGGAGAACTACACAAAAACATCAGTACCACTAAAGAACTATGCAAAAAAATAAGGACTAATCAATTTTTCTTCCTTTCCCAATGGTGTAACGTCTAACTGGTCATAATGTTGGATCTACACCACAAAAGGCAGAGGAGTCAAAGATCGAGGCACATCCTTCGATGCACATCCAACCAAGATTTTTTACTTCTCATCAACCAGCCAACAACCACGATTGCAGACATCTGACACACCAAAAGGACTTGCTAAAGTGCAACAGAAAGTAGCCTTTCCCAACATCAGACCCCATGACCCCATGATGTGACAACACCTCAACCTCTTTCCTACTATCCCGCTGCTGCAAAGTTCAGGCAAGGCCATGGTCTCCAATTGAACATTGCTAACTTGGGAGGGGAGAAAATGTAAGAAAAATATAGTTGACAACATAAACAGAATAGGAATGAACGACCATCAAAGCAATCAAAAGTCTGAGCTCCTTCAAACTAAATCAAGTCAAGCTGGTCGTGTATTTAAGACGGGCTAACTCAATAAACAACTGTGGTGGTGACATTTTTCAAATTGAAACACCAAACAAAGGCCTTTTGACTCACAGTGCTTTTTTACAGAGGAATAAACACACAAAGGCCTTCTCATTCGGCTCTGTGTTACTGAGGAATTTGTTTACCCTGTTGGAGGAAACAGAATTTCACCTTAAATCCAAAACATGCATGGGTGGTGGAAAAAAGAAATTCCGTATTTTTTAGTTTAGATTCCTGTCTAACTGAAACCATGGGCACACAACAAACCTTTCACTGGCAGGTTAGGAAGAGTAAACATTTCATAGTAATTTAGACCATGGCCATGGAAGACAACACAAGCGTTGATAAAATGGAAGACCATAGCTGTGTATGGCCATGACAAATTGAATTGTTTACCATGCTCCAAATTGCTTTTATCGATCTCAGTTCTCCACAATTTAATAAGCTTGCGAGGACTTATTTCAGCCATACAACAAGCACTGTCCTCACAGTAAATTTCCTGCTTTGATACATTACAGGAGAAAGCAGGTGTGTGCTCATCAGATTCATGTTCACTGCATCTCCACGCCTGTATCAGTGTGTTCTTTGTATGTGTGGATCACAGACTAACAGACTCTCTTTAAGAAGGACAGACAGTGAGAATAGAAGGAGTTCATACTGTTGGCTGGAATTGGACTTTGTTTAAAGTGAACATCTTTCTCCCGTGGCGGATTCATTTTTAAAACCTTTTTTGTTGCATTTTCCATACTGTCCCTACTTTTTTTAAAATTGGAGTTATAAATCACACATTTGAACAAATTATGTAAATAATTATATAATTACATTGTTTAATATTAAGTATTTCAGAGTTTACGGAATTGCTAATAAATCGATGTTAAATCATGTGTATATTTAAATAGGGCTGTCTTTGCACAATTAGAATACAACAAACAGGGGGTCCGCGTGGCTTAGTGGGCTAATTTGCTGCATTGCAGGACTGTCTGTGTCATGATAGTCAGTGGTTTGAGCCTGACTACCACCGCCCCAGACGCCGGCAGTCCGGCCGGGCATCTCGGGTGGCATCTGGTGGTCTGTGCCTTTCCAGCCACTCCCCATCACTGCTCTCTGGGCAGAGGGGACAACAATGGTGGCGGCTAGTTGGTGACCAGACCCGAGGCAGATAGATGACACACCCCCCTCCTGGTTCTTGGAAAGGGGATCATAGATACGGATGAGTTATCTTGAGTTCAGTTCATAGGTGTCTGCCTCTGGTCCATCACTCTCCCATATGACAGCTGCCGTTTGGAGTGCCTGGCCGGTAAGCTGGAGCACAAATTTCCCCACCCTGTCTTTACCTGGCAGGGAAACCCAACAGGATCAAAGACATACTGTAGTCGTCCAGGGCTCTGAAGAATGAACGACACTGTGGGGTTCCAGCTGAACTTGTTGGGGGGTGTCGGGAGAGACAGGTAGAACGGACACACTCACCGGTCCAGGCATAAGTGAATTGCTGGGTACCGAGGCATGGCGAGACTTGCCTGGCTATGGGTGTCTTTAAGTAAGGAACCTACTTACAATAATACAATGCAGCTGGGCATAACACAGCTGAGGCAATTAACCATGTGATGTCCATCGTGTGGCACCCAGGTTCCACGCCACAAGAACAGCTTCTCATTTGCAATGGCAACCTGGCCAAGATAAGGCGCAATAGTGCAAGATGACATAAAGTTACACATGAATTACACAAAATAAATCATGAAATACAATCTGCAGATAGAGTATAACAAAAGTACACGTACAGTACGTGTAAATGAAGTCTACATTGGAGAAGTAGTTAAAATAATAATAATAATAATAATAACCTTTATTTATATAGCACATTTCATATAAGGAATGTAGCTCAAAGTGCTTTACATCAATAAAAGTCAAATAAAGTGGAAGAAATTTACATCAGTAAAAGACAAAGAAACGTCTTTGTCTAATAACGAATGAAAGCAATCACAGGTATGGCGGTTTCAATCAGATACTCAATACATACACAAGTCCAGAACAAGAACAAGACAAGGTACACCAGCAGAGTAACCAACAAAATACAGGCCACAAATGATCTGGTAATATACTCTCTTTATTACAAAAGGCAACAGCTGCATAACGGAACACTGGTGTCTATAATGAAACATAGAGAATGCTAGAGGTCCACTTACCCTCCTCTAACCAATAACATATAAGGTACTACCGCTGAACAATATAACCTGGACTTGACACTTAATGAAATCCTAGTATTCCGGTGACTGAGAGAGCCGGAAGGTCCTCGAAGATGGTGTGGGTGTGACACTTGCCAGAGAAGGCATATATGGTCATTTTTCTGCAAAAGAACTGCTAAAGTTTGAAGCTGGTTTAGTTAGCATACAAACTCAACATTTATTTTGTTGTTAGTTGTTAATAATGTAACTGTTGTTTATTATTAAATTATTGTAGTTGTGTGTTAGGTGACTTAGATTTAATTATTATGTATTTAAGTAATTTAAAACATTAATATATTGTTACATTTAAATAATTTTCTATAAAAAACTCTATAACAGCCTTTCTTTAATGTTATTTTAGTTTTTCAAGAATCGGTTTAGGAATCGTTTAGGAATCGGAATCGTTTTAAAAGTACCAGTTTGGCATCGGAATCGTTAAAAACCAAACAATACCCAACCCTAGTTGTGGGTGGGTGAGGCAATGGTGGGAAGTAAATTTAGGTACAGTGGTGTTTTTGGGTAAAAGTGACTTGTAGATGAGTTGATACCAGTGAGTCAGGAGTTAAGTGTGTAGTGAGGGCCAGTCTACAGTACATAGAGACCAAATTAACGGCAGCACTGTTAATGAACCGCCCATGCTGGCTCGCCTGGTAGGCTCCCCTCTCTCTACTGGGATATTTTCACTCCAATGCTAACCCTGCACTGGTTACGGTCTGTTGGTGACCCTTTGTAGGTGTGGTCTTGGCAATGTGGGTGGGTCAAAAGCATGCCTGCTTCCTCATGCCAGAGGCTTTCCTAGTGCAGGACCACGTCTCTTGTCCCCCCCGTCTCAGCCCCAGATGTTATGCTGCAATAGTTTATTTGCCGGGGGACTAGGGTTTTTCTGCCCCCGGAGGCATATTCATATATTCATT
The DNA here is from genome assembly GCA_016801145.1 of Umbra pygmaea. NCBI lineage: Eukaryota > Metazoa > Chordata > Actinopteri > Esociformes > Umbridae > Umbra > Umbra pygmaea. The sequence continues at coordinate 26,898 of JACXGM010004651.1, read as the reverse complement.
ATCGGGTCAGAGCTGTGTCAAGGTACTAGACACAAGGTATACTCACTCTAATGTTCTTGGTGTCATGTTCATGCTAGGAGGACCCTAGGAACATGTGACAGGACCATGTGGCCTAATGACTCCTTCCTGTCCCTGTCCTGTGCCCAACCCGCTGCTGTGCTAGATCCCATGTCACTGCGGTTGATGATCATGTTTCCACCTGATGACGCCAGCTTTCATCTCCAGGCGGCTTCACGTTCTTCCTTCACAAGACCACCGAACTGTATTGATGCTACATAAAGACTATGGTCACAGTCCACCCATCATATCTTCATTGCTGGACAATAATTGAACACTGATAAACAAAGTGACCTTATTACAATGGGCTGTGTACCTTCAGATCCCCCACCCGGTACAGCCAGAAGAGGAATGGCCACCCCCTTGAGTCTGGCCTCTCTCTAGGTTTCTTCCCAGGTCCCACCTACTAGGGAGTTTTTCTTAGACACTGTACATCACTTGTGTTGCTTCCTTTTGGGGGTCTCAGGCCGGGTGTCTGTCAAAGCACTTTGTAACTGCTGTTGTAAAAAGGGCTTTATATATAAATTTGATTTACAGTGGTGGGTGTTAAATGGGGCATTGGAGAGAAATCAGATGGCACTGTGGCAGACTACATCTAATTTTCTCAGGAGGGTGTTAGAGGCAGTTCTGTAGATGATGACACTGAAGTCTAAGATCGGTAGGATGGTCACGTTCACCAGGGTGTTTTTGGCAAATCTGATGACCCTCTGATGTCCAACTGTAATTTCGCCAATTTGTTTGAAATGTCTACTGCTGCTAAATCACACCAGTTATTCCAAAAGACATAAAAATATGTCTGCCAAACAATCTTAAAAACAAATGGTTAAAGAAATAATGTGTCACATTAGCATGTCGTCTTCAATGGATGATTACGGTGCATTCTCAAAATTGGTCATGTTATAAAACACTGACGAACTACAAAAAATTACGTTTTTTTATTACTTAAAAAATGTCTAATTATGAATCTTATGTTCACAAGATTACAAACAAATTGATTGTTTCATTGATTTTGTTAGAATATCTGAGTCACACAAACAGCTTATCAGAACATTGTAAAAAAGCCACTGCAATGTGTATAAGTTCAATGAACCAGGGATAGGACAGTAACTTCCAGTAGCCGCTAAATGCATTTAAAATAAACAGAGGACTTCCCTCAAAACCGTGACAAACGAGTCAGCATGTCAGACTGTTAAACAAATGGTCATGATCACTGCTGCACAGAGCATCTGACGACTTTGATATTTCCCTGAATATCCCATTACCGTTCAGATATGCTTAAAACCATACTTCACTCAGATTTAAATATTTTTTTTAATCTGTGAATAAATTGTATGATAAATACATTTTTTTATAAAATAGGGTCACAGGTGAATTCCTGTAAATGGTCTACCAAGTCTTGGCAGCCAGGGTAACAAATATTACCAATATTTGGCACTGCCACTAGGGGGCAGATGTCACTTAATAAACCATGGTGATCGGAGAGCCTCTAGAGCAGGGGTGTCCAAGCCCTTCCATGGAGGGCCTAGTGTATCCTGGTTTTTGGTCTTTCCCTTTAATTAATGCCAAATAGGGTCTTTCCCTTTAATTAATGCCAAATAGGGTCTTACTGAGGAACTTCCCAAAAGTTGTGAACTCAGCCCAACCCAGAAAAGTAATCTATTACACTAACTTGTGCAATCTCGCTGTCACCACACCCAAACTAAACTATTTGGGAGTCCCAGCAGGTGTGTGTGTGTGTGTGTGTGTGTGTGTGTGTTACATTTTGTTATTCTGCCCTAGCCTTATGTCCACTGCAAGCGCAGGAGAGTCAAATATTTTTCCTGAAAATCACATCCTTCTAAGATTTCACTCACACAATGTATGAGTACAGAGTATGAAAATGTCCGCACTCTGAATAAAACCATCTACTAAATGATGTAATTGTATGAAATGTGCACGTACCAACACTTAACAGAAATATTATTAAATGAAATGAAGACCAGGACATCAACTACTTTTTAACATTTAACCCACCCTGGTGTGTGGATCATGACTTGTTTTAATATACAGACAGAGTAAATTTAGTATTAGTCGAAGACATAAGCTGGGGGCAGTGACATGAGGCAGATAGAAAGAGAAAGGTGTCATCCTGTTCCGCAATAGGTTGAATAATGGACCTGTGTTTTTACTTCCCATGAATTTAGACTCAGCATTTATTTGACACCAAAGTGAATGTGCCCTAGTGAATTGTACAGGTTGGTTCACATGGGTCTGTTGACATCGAGCTGGCAGAATGTTCCCCTTAATCTGTCCCAGAGGAGTGTCGTGACCGCTGGGTCCTGGGGGCCGGGTTTACACACAGGCCAACTAGACAGGGAGCAATAGTAGAGGCGCTGCCAAACACCTTGTTTTAAAGCTGTTTTACTGCTCCGGGAGTCAGCACGCATGCATTTATTCATACAGGATCCACACACGCTTCACTGTAGCGCTTCAAGACCCAGTTCTGTTCCACATGGCTTTTGGCAGAGCTTCCAGACCCAGAACTGTCCAACATGGCTGTTGGCAGGTACACAGTCAGTGCCAGTTAGGTACAGGCAGACTTTAGGTCAGAGAACACTGAAGTATGGCCAACTCCACAGAACAAACTGCTTGCTCTCTCACAGTCTGCTGTAGAACTGATCTGCGACCAGCAGGTGGCTCTAGTTAACACATCCCATGCTAGTCTTACAGTAATCAGAGGAGTGAATGGTGTGTGTGTGTGTGTGTGTGTGTGTGTGTGTGTGTGTGTGTGTGTGT
>JACXGM010004651.1:0-23966 GCA_016801145.1 Umbra pygmaea | reverse complement strand
ATGGGGAGAACATGAAGCATTACCATCAAACTGTGAGGAACTAGGTGATTCTCTACCAGGAAACCCAACTAAAAAAGGGTTATTTAAAGTATACTTTATTTTGTGTGGGTCTGCAAACTATCTGTTTTGTGAGGTGGTGTCTGTGTGTCACCCCTTGAACACTAGCCTAAAAAAAAGTAGCAAACTCTAGGTAAACTGCCAGAACATGTGCTTATTTTCCTAGCATTATGGCGATGATAGCAACAATTTACTAATGATATGCTACCATGGCAAATGACGCAAAAACCTGTTCCTTACCCTGCACTTTACAACACGTAGATTTACCTTCACCCTGTTTAATGTATAACTAAATGTCATACAAACACATTCTGATTTGCTCTTGTGAAACAGTCTGCAATGCTCTGCCTGTGATTTGGCATGAATAAAATCAGAACGCATGTCATTCTGGCAGTAAAGAGAACACACACAAAAACATCTGTACTTCATTTTGAGTTAGAATCTACACGCCCTGCTTCACACCCTCAAACACGCCCTCTTCCACCCTACCCGGTCAGTAAAAATACACACATTTACATTGACCTAGTGGGGAGTGTTCGTTCAGGTCTGACACACTGACACACACTTATACAGTTCGCTTGACACACACACCACTCTCGCTTTCTCTCTTGTACACACAAACACTTCTCTTAACTTGCTCCCACACATCAACATGGACATAATAATATCTTCATAGTGCCACACCCCCTAGCTAGCACTACACAATTAACACTAAAATACTGTCACTATTAGATGAACTGACAAGAAAAACTATGGGAACCCTTTAGAATTACCTTAAATTAGTCATAACATTTAATTTAATCTTCACCTTCAAGAATAGGTAAACAGTCTTATTAAATGAACAGGAAATAAATGTAATAAAAAAACAGGTAATTCCAAAGGGTTCACATGGTTTTTCTTGCCACTGTATCAGAAGAAAATTGAGCAGTTTTGTAACTGATTTATCATGGTCTGACAAGAGCCAGTGAAGTAAGACACAGCAGTATATTACTTGTGTCATGACATGGCTGCATCTGGACTTCATTCAGACCACCGGTCGTAAGTAAAGGCCTAATGGGGGATGTCTTCTCCTAAACTCTAATCTGCTACATGTCCTCTCACTACCCACTGACATGAGACTCACTTTACAGTAGGCCGCACTGTTCACAGGAGAAGCTACACACAGCATTATACAACCAATCCATAATAGCTATTATAAACATATTTATTTACCTGGAAATTCAATTATTTCACATTAGTTCAGATTCTACATGCTGTACTGGTAGACTTTCGATCAAGACACAATTTTAAAGAAATGGTAGTATGGTGTGCTGTGGTCTGTTAGATCCTGTAGCTATAACCCGACTAGGGCTGGGCGATAAAACGATAATGATGTCTCACGATAGACACATAATCAATATCAATAAAAAATGTGTTTGATAAAACGTTCGATAATTTCCTTTGCTTCGTCGGAAGGAACGAGCGGCTGCGAAGCAATTTTGGTTGCATAAACAAAGGCACTCACTCTCTGGTAACCTAGCAACGTAGCGAGTGACACGCTAACAGCCAATCATTTAACAGTATCAAGTTTGGATGCGCAATATTATTGTCTCGCGAGTCGTGTTGGATTCTTTAGTAACTGAAAATGAAACTGATAACTGGAAAATTAGTGCCGCAGCGAGCAAGGAAATTGTTGATAAAACGGGAAAAGTCAGCTCGCCAGTATGGCAAAACCGTCGTCCCCACCAAGACTGGTAATATCACAAACCTGTTTTCCACACCTTCTCAGGTCTCAGCTTTATTACACTTTATTAAGCAATTCTTAAGTATTCAAATTTTGCACCTTAGTGTAACAGATCATTTTTAAGTGTTCATTGTGATTTTAGACTTATGTTTACATTTTAATTATTTGAGTGTTTTCCATGGTTGTGTTGACATTTCTGCCTTTATAACTGAGGGGATTATAATCAGTGGAAGGTTAAATTTAAAATAAAAATGTTTAAATTTAATATTTTTTTCCTACTCCTTATTCTAAATAGGTCATACAACAGATCAATAATTATGGACCGATATGAAACACTTATATCGTGATAGAGTGATCAGCCATATCGCCCAGCCCTAAACCCGTCACCTCAGTAAGTACACCGCTGCTATCTCCTCTCATGGCTAGAGACACCCGCCACTCCATTGCTGCTCCCTGGCATGACCCTGAGCTCTGTGAAAGTCACTCAAACCAGGACATGGGACATTCCACAAAAGGGACAAGTGAATTGCTGTGAACACTTTAGATGCGCACAGAAGAGATGTGGTGGAGACGAACACGACTCAACGACCACACGTTTCTCCTAGAGAGAGATGTGAGCATAACCAGGTAGCCTGAGCTGCCTGGCAGGGCTGATCTATGGTCTCCTGGACTGGGAACAACCGGGACTGTGCCACAGATGTGCCTCTGCTGAAGAATGTGCTGAGTGGCCAGGAACGCCCTCGATATCCTATAGTTCCCCCTGGTCTGGCTGGCTTAGTCGTCAGGAAGTACTACGACGAATAAGAGTAGGGATGAGCCAAGTTAAGTATACTATGTTGTACTTGAAATGAATGTGGCCTTCCCGGAAGGGGGGCGGGGCTACTCGGACGCCATTTAATGAAAGCCTGAAATCGATATGGTTTGCACAGCATTTGCTATAATTTTGATCGAAAACGTTGCTCCGTAGCACAAGTCAGAGCCTGTTGTGTAAATATTTCTGTTCAGACTGTAGCATTTGCTGAGCAAACCACATCGATTTCAGGCTTCAATGAAACACTTCCGGGCATCCCCGCCCACTTCTGGGGAGGCTCTGCTCATCACTAATTAAGAGGGCTGGACTATTAGGCTATAGAGCCAAAGCCACAGTGAGGACTAACGTTAGTCAGTACTATTAGGCAAGAGCCAAATACACATTGGAAACTAACATCAATGTCAGGACTTGGCCATAGAGCCAAAGCCAAAGTCAGGACTAACATCACAGTCAGCACTATTAGGCTAGAGAGCCAAAGTCAGAGTAAGGACTAACTTCAAAGTAAGGACTACTAGGCTAGAGAGCCAAAGCAGCAGTGAGGACTAACATCACAGTCAGGAATATTAAGACATACTGTAGAGCTAAAGCAACAGTGAGGACTAACGTCACAGTCAGGAATATTAAGACATACTGTAGAGCTAAAGCAACAGTGAGGACTAACGTCACAGTCAGGAATATTAAGACATACTGTAGAGCTAAAGCAACAGTGAGGACTAACGTCACAGTCAGGAATATTAAGACATACTGTAGAGCTAAAGCAACAGTGAGGACTAACGTCCCAGTCTGGAATATTAGGACATACAGTAGAGCCAAAGCCACAGTAAGGACTGATGTCACTCTCAGCACTATTATAGAGCCAAAGCCACATTTACGACTAACATCAATGTGAGGAATACTAGGCTATAAAACTTTAAAAGCCGCAACTGATTTCACACATTGCAATGCATTTCAAAAATTAATTTTAAGTCTTGAATACCCATCATTACATTTTTTAAATGCATTGCAATGAGTCAAAACTCAGTGACAGCATTTATTTTGCAAAGTAAATTCTGAGTTTGTGTTGACAGCTTGATCCTGTTGCTTGAACAGTAATGATGACTCAAATGCCCATCATTAGTCAGGACTATTAGGCCATAGAGCCAAAGCACAGTAACGACTAACATCAAGGTGAAGACTATTAGGCCATAGAGCCAAAGCACAGTAACGACTAACATCAAGGTGAAGACTATTAGGCCATAGAGCCAAAGCACAGTGACGACTAGCATCAAGGTGAAGACTATTAGGCCATAGAGCCAAAGCACAGTGACGACTAGCATCAAGGTGAAGACTATTAGGCCATAGAGCCAAAGCACAGTGACGACTAACATCAAGGTGAAGACTATAAGGCCATAGAGCCAAAGACACAGTGACGACTAACATCAAGGTGAAGACTATTAGGCCATGGAGCCAAAGACACAGTGACGACTAACATCAAGGTGAAGACTATTAGGCCATAGAGCCAAAGCCACAGTGATGACTAACATCAAGGTGAAGACTATTAGGACATAGAGCCAAAGCCACAGTGGGGAATAAAATGTCCCATTATTTATGACAATCTATTAAGCGTTGATTTAATGGTCAGGTGCTCTGATCAGAAAACAATCTGGCACAAAATTCATTTAGAAAACATAATTCTAAATGCCTTTATATAGAAAAAAAATCTAAATCATGACTTGTTCAGAAAGATACAGCTTTTCTATTGGTAGAGAGTATATTACCTGCTTTAAAACAATGAGTGGGTAGTGGGATGAATGGAAACATACATATTGCATTTCTCCAACTCTTTGGATTCAAAGGCCACTCTTCACAATAAAATATTTTGTCACCTAGTGAAAATGAAGGGGGTTCCGGGTGCCATAGTGGGCTAAATTGCTGCATCGTAGGACAGCCTACGTCACGATGGTCATGTGTTCAACCCTGACCACGGGTTCTCTGATTTTCCCCAGGCCTCCTGCATGAGGCAGCGCAAAATTGGCATAGCGATGCCAGGGATTTGGGTTAGATAAGTCAGATTATCTATCCTGCAATGTCACTCTCCAGTGACTCCTTGTGTTCAAATCGGGCACCTGTAAACTAAATTGTGGAAGTATAGTCTGTGAACGTAATCATCCCGTGCATGATCCGACTAAAGGCTTCCGTGTTAGGTGAACAGTGCGAAAAAAATTGGTGACTCGGACGACATGTGGATGAATCAGGTGCATGCACCTCAGTAGATTTACAATAATCTGCCGACAAGGCAAAAGGGAATTGGGAAGGGAGGAAAATTGTGACGAAACCAGAAAAAATTACACTGCTAGCCGTGGATTAGGCTTTTCAACTCAATGACATTTAAAAGCACCTTGATCAGACACATGAACGTCAGCAGAGAGCTGCTCTGGGCCATAAACCAATGACTGCTTATTCACTGGAAAAGTTATTTTCTGGAACAGCTGTCTTTCACGACCCCCCCAACCCTCCCATGTCATCCATATTTCCTATTCATCACATTCTCTTTAAACAGAAATGTGCACTTTTTCTCAGTTCAAATATGATTTTACAGAGGAACTGGCACTTCATAGCATTTACTTTCCACTTGAGGGATGATGGAAATATTTAGAAATCACGCGACAGGTGGCCAGTGGAAAATCCATTCTTACTTGTCAAGATGACATTATGAAACTTTACATTCATCCACTGTATATATATAATACAATTCTTCAGGGTAAATTGTCTCTTACCTGAGGGAGTGAGTACAGTATAGCAGATCATTACCATCCCAGGGAGGAGGCAGTGTCCATAAATGGAAGTTAAAAAATACCTGTTAGTCTTGCCTTTTAAGGTCAAACTTTTTCTAGCTTTCAAAACAGGCATATTTACTCCTCATCTTATAGTAAAAAATGTGCATGTGCTTAGTGTACAAGAGAAAATACTGCACTGTTTACAATATACACTGCTCAAAAAAGTTAAGGAAATACTCAAATCACACATCGGGGGGTCCGCATGACGGGCTAAGTCGCTGCATTGCAGGACAGTCTACGTCATGACAATCAGTCGTTCGAGCCTGACCATGTGTTCTCCAACTTTCCCCGACTTCCAGCACGAGGCAGCACAAATTGGCATAGCGCTGCCTGGGATTTGAGATAGATAAGTCAGATTATCTATCCTGCCACATCGCTCTCCAGTGCCTCCTTGTGTGCCGATGTAATCACGAAAGTATAGTTGGTGAGCGTAATCATCCCGTACATGAACGGCTCAGCAACATGTTGTTGGATGAACCATGTGAGCACCCCTCACTATCCAGCAGCATAGAGCCCGGCATTGCAATGCTGGTTTGCTTCTAAAGCTAAGCAGGGTTGGGCCTGGTTAGTCCCTGGATGGGAGACCAGTGGTGTTGAAGGGCCAGTAGGGGGCACTCTTCCCTCTGGTCTAAAGATCAATCCCAATGACCAAGGGCAATGTTGGGGACATCTGCCCTGCATAGGGTGCAGTCTGTCGAATGGGACGTTAAAAGAGGGTGTCCTGACGGTCAATGGAAACCAAAAACACCAACCTATTGAGGGCTGGATTTAAAATCACACAGAAAATCAAAGTAAACAAAAATCACAGGGTGTTCAAACATGCGTGAATTTCATCACTGCAGTTTATAATGTGACTCAGTAGTGTGTATAGACCACACGTGCCTGTATGCAATCCCGACAACATCTGGGCTTGCTCCGGATGAGATGGTGGCCAAGTTGGTGGATGCACCGAAACATTACGTCCCTGAGGTTCTCAATTGGATTCAGGTCTGGGGAATGTGAGGGGCAGTCAATGGCATCAATGCCTTCATCAACCAGGAACTGTCTAAATACTCTGACCACATGAGGCCAGGCTTTGTCCTGCACCAGTGCATCTACATGTTAATCTTAACAAACTACTTTAATTTTTTCAATTTTCTAAAATTGTTTTCATGTGTGTCATAATTTTCTTGATTTTGTATTGTTTTTTTCTTCTCTTCATCACTCTAAAATGTAATGGATCATAGAAAAACAAATATGATGTGTGCATTGTTTTGTTTAAAAGATAAATAAATTGTACATAGCAAGAGAAAATTTATATCCAGCATAATACTTCTGCTGACTAAGGATTTTATGGCAAAGTTTGAATTATAACAACTCATTCATACAAACAATATTTTTAACCATGCTATACTTACAAAAGTAAATTGTAAATATATGCATCTTGATCAAAAAAAAGATTTTGAGGGGACTAATGTGGTATCTCTAAGGTCGTTGGGGTGTTGACATCTATAAAGTTCTGGGCACAAGGTAATAGTCTAATGGTAATTCAGGTCATGTGTTAACCAGGGCCAAAGTAACATCACACAGTGCTTAGGAATAGGGATCCCTGTTCTTTATAGAATGACTGGAGGAGATCATCAATACCTGGTTCATAGAACCTGCTCACACTGTACCTCAGCAGAGTGTGTTTTGGTGTGGATGCAGAGTGTGTGTTCGGCGTAGTGTGGGTTCAGCATTGTGTTCAGTGTGGTGTGTTTTCAGCGTAGTGTGTGTTATGTGTAAAGTGTGTGCAGCAAAGTGTGTGTTTAGCGTAGTGGGTGTTCAGTGTAGTGTGTTAAGTGTTCTGCTCTCAGAGGCTGGTGGATCATAAAGACGTGACGGAGCGCCTGGAGCTCACTGTGGTGACAGCATGTCTCTATGGAGACCAGGAGATTAATCTGTCACATCAATCTGTGCAGCCTGGGCAACTGACAGCACACAGTTACCCCTGTCAAACAGAGTTACCCCATGACACAGAGTTACGACCATGACACAAAGTTACTTCCTTCACACAGAGTTACCCCGTCACACAGATTTACCCGTCACAAAAAAATACCCCCGTCACAAAGTTACCCTTGTCACACAGTTACCCTTGTCACACAGATACCTCCATCACAGAGTTACCTTCATCGCAAAGCATTTCCACCATCACAGCCTTCATCACACATTTACCTCCGTCACACATTTACCTCCGTCACACATTTACCTCCGTCACACAGACACCTCCGTCACACAGACACCTCCGTCACACAGACACCTCCGTCACACAGACACCTCCGTCACACAGACACCTCCGTCACACAGACACCTCCGTCACACAGACACCTCCGTCACACAGTTCTCCATCGCAAAGCGTTACCCCATTACAGCCTCCATTCCACATTTACCACCGTCACACAGAGTCACCTCCGTCACACAGACACCTCCGTCCCACAGTTTTCTCCATCGCAAAGTGTTACCCCATTACAGCCTCCATTCCACATTTACCACCGTCACACAGAGTCACCTCCGTCACACACCTCCATCACACATCATTGGTATTAAATCACAAAATTTACACACCCTAAATTGTTTTTTTCTTCTCCAGCACAAAAAAACATGAAAATGTGTGCAGACACTGCTGCAAGTCCCTCTGGATAAAAACATCTGCCAAATGATTAAAATGTAACTGTTATGGAAGTTGCCAGAATACTCCACAATTAAAACTATTTCTGTTAAATATGGAGGGCTTCTGGAGCCTTCTACTCAACAGTTCTGAGCAGGTAGACTACATGCTGACATGTTGTGTGTGTGTGTGTGTGTGTGTGTGTGTGTGTGTGTGTGTGTGTGTGTGTGTGTGTGTGTGTGTGTGTTGTTGTAATAAGGCTAGCAGAGAGGACCTGAAGGGGCCCTGGGGGAGGGGGGTCTAACTCACTCTTACTCACATACACTCAAACACACGCACACATGCACACACACACATCCCATCTTAAAATGCTTTCCTCACATGTCAACCCCTAATCCCATCCCAACACGAAGAGGAGAACAATGTGTTAGAGCAGCGAGGACTCGGAAGAGCAGGGTTCGTTAATATAATGGGAGGGGGTAGAGTGGCAGGGAGGTAGTGTCGGGGGGTGGTAGGATGGGATGGGAGGAAATGCCAGCTAATCTTGCCGTCTCCTGACTCTGATAGCTGTAGGAGACGCAACAGTCTGATCTGATGAGAGCTTCACTGCCCTCCAAGTCCCAGAGGACAACACACTAGAATGGTCACTAGAATACGCCATTACTGGAAGGCACATTTAACTCAATCTGATATGGAGTGACTTTAGCAGGAACAACAAACATGTCTTAAAGTCCTTGGTTTGCAGTGATACTAGACAAAAGGGTATCAATTTGTTCAAACATAAAGATTTAAGGTTTAACTCCAAAATGTGCTCCATACAGCTTCCAAATGTGTTCTTTTTCAAAACTTTTAAAGGAAGCAGCAGATTGAATGAGACATTCACGGTATATGCAAATGTTCACAGAACAGAGAAAAATATTACAGTAAATGGATGAAACTTTGAGTAGTGTGTCTACTAGCCAGATCTCTTGAAAACTGTCCCTACGGAAGAGGTCATCAGGACATAAGCTGTGGAACAGAGGGAATAGTACTGTACCATACCATTGGCCAATCGCCATTGAGGAGCAGAGAGTTCCGTTCAATAGACTTTGGCTTGTCTCCAAACCCCCATCAAGAAAACATAACCGGTCAGCTGGGACGGATACAGAAAATTTAACCCTTGATCCAGGACTCAAATAAGCCTGAATGGGATGTAATCCAATGTTCTTTAGTGTGACACTGCACAAAACTCAACTGCGATACAGTAGGAGCCAGAGGCTGTGACATTCAGGCACCGAAGAAATAGATTTGTGCTTCCACTATTCATGTAACAGTGCCCTTAAGGAGCACAATTAAGACTTCTATTCAACACTCCTAAACATTATGAACAAGACGGAAAGCTATCTTCTGGCTCCCCATATCTGAAACTATTAATTTTATGAATGTTAGGATACTTGAAAAAAGAATATTGTTCATTTCCTCCCAGTAGATTTTAACATTCTGGCCTGAACTCTAGACTGCAGTAAGAAAGCCATTTCATTGACTTTTTATGCGGCACTACTTCGGCTAAGTGCTGAGATGGCAGCTCTTCTTTTTAAATGATGTTAATCCAGCACAAGATATAAGCCCAATCTTGTTCCCTGTCCAACCTAAAGTAAAACATTTTGGCTGCTTTAAGAGGCAGGGTAACACAACCACATCTTCATGTTTTCATCATCTGTAAATTGGATAAACAAATGCAGTCCATCAATCAGGTTGTTGTGTGTTTCAAGTAGTGTCACCCTGCTTCTATGCTTAGTGAGGAAACAATACATAAACATTTGAATGTTTTATTCTACTCGGGTCATCAAAGTCAAATGGAACTTTCCTGAATAGTTATTAGTAGCAGTTCACCTGTGGTAGCCTAAGCCAGGTACAGGTTTAGGTCCTATAAGAACTGCAGGTGGCTCATTTAAACATGGGATAGCCAGGTACAGGTTTAGGTCCTATAAGAACTGCAGGTGGCTCATTTAAACATGGGATAGCCAGGTACAGGTTTAGGTCCTATAAGAACTGCAGGTGGATCATTTAAACATGGGATAGCCCAACAGGCCACTGCACTAGAAACAGAACTTCAACAGAGCTCAAGAAAGCTTTCTTTTAGAGATTAAGATAATTTATTAGAGCTTTAGTTTTACTGATGCAGTTGTTGACTAAAATAAGGCTCAGTAAATGTGGAAAATTGTAGACCTACTGGCTACTGTATGAAGTACCCTACTACCTACTGAATTAAGTACCCTACTACCTACTGAATAAGTAAGTACCCTACTACCTACTGAATAAGTACCCTACTACCTACTGTATTAAGTACCCTACTACCTACTGTATTAAGTACCCTACTACCTACTGTATTAAGTACCCTACTACCTATTGTATGAACTACCCTACTACCTACTGTATGAAGTACCCTACTACCTACTGAATTAAGTACCCTACTACCTACTGTATTAAGTACCCTACTACCTATTGTATGAACTACCCTACTACCTACTGTATGAAGTACCCTACTACCTACTGAATTAAGTACCCTACTACCTACTGTATGAAGTACCCTACTAGCTACTGAATTAAGTACCCTACTACCTACTGAATTAAGTACCCTACTACCTACTGTATGAAGTACCCTATTTCCTACTGTATGAAGTACCCTATTTCCTACTGTATGAAGTACCCTACTACATACTGTATGAAGTATTCTACTACCTACTGTATGAAGTACCCTTATATAATATATGTTGAGTGAGATATACAATGAGAAACATAGTTTTAACTCTATTCCAGCCAATGTGTCTTTATCAATAACATAACCTACATTACTAAATTATTATGCTAAGTGTATGCCCCAATGACAAAATATGTTATTAGTACAATATTATATTATTAGTCTCATCCAAGTCTTTGCACCGTGTTAGCAGTCCTGACAGGCTACGATCCCCAACAATCTTACTGTTCCATTAATCAAGATAATACTCAAATGCGGGGAGACTATTAAACTAATTACTTGTTACAATAAGGTAACATTCTTTCTGTAGGACATTTACTGTATATTCACAAAATGAGACTATCCTGCAATATCATTAAACAGCCACTGATTTCGGTCTACTGCTATGACCCTGAATGTCATATTTTGTGCTAATTTCCTCTGAATACATTTGTAGTGTTGAGTATCAGTATAGTGATGCTATTAGGCTTGAAAAGGTCTCTAATGTCTTGTAAAGCAATGTTATATTTGTCATTTAAAAATGAAATGCCTCTTTGAGTTATAAAGGAAGTTGACCTCCTACCCCAAACTACTGCAAATACTGGCTTTCTTGGCTCTGGAAACAACTGAGATATATTGAATGGTTTATAGCAATGAGCTGTTCAGAATCCTGAACCATATAATAGCTGAGACCAGCAGTGTTCTACCAGCGTTCAAACAGTTTGCTGAGTGTGAATACTTGAAATGGTTAAATTAAAAATGGTAGGGAGGGATAGAGTTCCACTTGCTCATACAGTACGTTTCCATGAGCTTTTCCCTCAAGAACCTAGAAACCGTTATAAGAAATATCAGGGTGTGTCTTTCTTGGCTCTGAGAAATGTAATAATATTCTCAACTAAAACCAAAACAAGAGTTCTGTCAGTCGTAGACTGTGGAAATGAAACTTATCACCAGTGTGTGTGTATGTGTGTGTGTGTGTGTTTGCGTGCGTACATGCGTGCATAGAACTCCCTGAGTTAATTTCCTTTCAGCCCCTCCTACTACGGAATCCACCCAGATGAAATCATAACCAAAACAAATTAGGTTTGCCCTTCACACCCAGAAAGACGCTGTGCTAATTAACCCTAGCATTTATGACATTCTGCATTAAACGTCTGATTCCCTTTAGCTGTCATTGTGAGCTGGCCTGTGTGCTTGGGCTGTTGTGGACCTTGTAAGGGGCCAAAAATGTTCTGTGTGATCCAAAGGGCATCTCAGCTGTGGCATAATGGCATAAGAAACCTGTAGCACCAAAGCAAACTGTTCAACAGTGATGGATGACTCAACAAGTCACATGGGAATTCAGGGATGGGGGGGTCTCCTATCTGATTTATGGTGCAGTGTTTACCACCAAGATACAGTAGTTCCTCAGCTGTTTTCACTGGGATACACCAGCCTACAGAACCACAGATAGTCATCAGATTCACTATACCCTATAACACAACATCTATCCAATCAGAGGTTACTTGGAGGGGGTGGAGGTGCTGAAGCAGAGGAGTGGGTTCAGAGGGCAAGTAGAGGGTGGGGCACCAGCCCATGTGGAGGAAAACCCAAGTGAGAAATCAAGCAGACATGCGGCAGATGTCCCACAGCCCATTAAAACTTCCCCACCGGACCACAGGCCGCTGATTCATAGCAACCTTAGCACAGACGTTCAGACGTGGGGACCCTTACTGCTGAATGGATACATTTCCTTGTTTCAGACAGATACCAGTGATGTTTTGAAATGTTCCAGATTACCGAAGCAAAAGTATAATATCATACACTGGCTTTACAACTCAGGTTATTTTTACCAGACATTTCCAGAGAAGGTTTGCATGAGTTGGTCCATCCAGAACAGTATTTAAATAAGCACTGCCTTTCTCTGACACAATTTCTAATTACAAACCGGGTGGTCCTGATTGGCCCAAAGATGTTGAATCTGACAGCGTATTTCAAGGGAATGACACATATTTCCTTTTTACTTGTTTAAGGTATGTTGTTAACCAGGTTATAATAGAAATAAGGCACTTCTAGGGTTAGAGGTAGAGTATTTAGCCAGTGTATCTGCCCTTTCCTTGGCATACTGGCCAAACGATATCCCAGATACCCACATGTCCGAGTGCTTAAATCTACATGTTCTTTCTCAATAATGAAGAACGGCTGAATATATATGGCATCACATCAACACATATGGGATTCATTTTAGGCTTGCCTATTAAAAAAGCAACAACAAATAATCAATGATCCCCCCTCCTCCTCCTCTGAATTCAGTGCAGTCAGTACAAAGCCAATACTCCGGTTTGTTTCTCCTCCATCCCAGACAAGAACAGTAGCTTGCTGGTCTTAATGGCATTAATCATTCAGGCCGTTCTGGCCCGTCAGCACTGGCCGACTGTGTACTGTAGCCTGGGGCTAAAGAGGTCATCTGAAAACATCAATTATGATTTGGCTTACAAAACGTGCAGAGGAAAATCAATGCTAATTTTAAAGGTCTGTATTTTAGCGGAGCAACACGCTGGCAGTGCCAGGCGGTGGATCAACCTCCCAGGCTTTACTAAGAAACCCTACACAGCATGAAACAACCTTGACACTCAATGGAAGGGCCAACGTTACGTTCTGCCTATTTACTTTAGAATAGCTATTTTAATTAGTCTGCCTTACTCACTGGCAATTCAATATGATCCCTACCAAAGTCTATTGTCGTAAAATGTCCCTGGGTAGACCAGAAAGTCCAGTGCTATGAACAATGGGGTAATTTGCAATTAAAACGACAGTAATGATGGGGCTAGTGATAACATTCGCCATTCTAGCGAGGCCAGAGGTTTTCGTCTTCAGATGACCTCCATGTGATTGCACGCTTTAATCAAGGGACCAAACGTCTGTATTCCGATCTCATTAAGAACAGGAACAGAAGCGGACAAGCAATTGAATTAGCTTCAAAGTCTTCCACTGCCTGTGGCTCTCTCTGCTAGCTTAGCATAGCCCTGCATGCATGCCTCTGTCGTGGTGAGCTCAGAGCCAGCATGTTAATAAATATTCTCATTCAAATGGTACCGTTCAGCCAATGGTACATGAACAGGAAGCCTCTCTCCCCTCTTCATAGCACACAGCCCAGAATATTCTATTAGAAGTCGTATTTAATAACAGATCAATACAAAGGATCTGACTGACATACAGCTACCAGTGTCCTTTAGCCATTAGCTGACGCAGGCGTTAAACCTGTATCTGATAGGTCATTGAAGCTAGATGAATCAGGCCACTGCCTGCCATTTCAAAACACCCAGCTACCTCTTCACTTTTCCAACAACGCCCTTGAGACAAAATCAGGCACAAAGTCAAAACATCTGAGGGCACCATTCATGCAGAAAGATATGTACACATTTTGGAGCAACATATGCTGCCATCCAGACGTTGTCTTTTCCAGCAGGACAACGCCAAACCACATTCTGCCTGGATTACAAATGCACAAACAAATGCAAAATTGCGTAAGCAGAGTGCGCGGGTGCTAGCATGGCCTGCCTGCATTCCTGACACGTCTCCTATTGAGAATGCGTGGCACATTATGAAATGCAAAATGAAGCAACGAAGGCTGTACAGTTGAGGATATGCATAATGAATAAATGGGGTAAAACTCTGCTTGCTAAACTTAACCAACTGGTGTCTTGAGTGCCCAAACGCTGAATATGTGTTAATAAAAGAAAAGGTGATGTTTCGCAGTGGATTACAGTCGACTATCCCAACGTTTTTGGAGACATCAGAATTTAAATGAGTGTATACTTTCAAAAATAAATGTCATTAATAAAGTAGAAGGGTCCGCGTGGCGTCGTGGGCTAAGTCACTGCATTGCAGGACAAGCTGCATCATGATGGTCAGTGGTTCGAGCCTCACTATGGGTTCTGACTTTTATTATCTATCATCTACCTGCCACGTCACACTCCAGCAACTCCTTGTGTGCAGATCAGGCACCTGTAAACATAATCACAGCAGTATAGTTGGTGATGACTTGACTAAAGGATTTGTGTCGGATGAGCAGTGTGAAAAGAATCTTCCAGCTCAGCCACATGTGGTTGGATGAACCATGCGAGCGTCCCTCACCATCCTGCATCTGTCCAAGGAGTTGCGGAGCATTGAATATGTGTTTTCAATATATTACAGGGTGAATAGAATTTTCAAATGGCTAATTTATTTTATATTTTTTGCATTTTCCAAACTGTCCCAACATTTTGGGAATTGGGGGTTATAGTACTGATTGTGGTCAAGACCCAAAACTGTTCCCAAGTAATTGCGTACTTTCACAGTCATTTTCATTTATTATTTTGACTTCTCCACATAACTTAAGTAAATTATGGTAGTTTATTATCTACACATTGATACATCTACCAAAGCAGAAGGTCTAAAAAATACTGTTAATTACCAACATTCCTGAGCATGTCTTCAACTCAGATCATAAAAACATGCAGCTTTCTGTTTGGATAGCTGAAACATCGATTTCTGACTGTTTGCGAACCCCCTTGTTATCCAGTCTCTCCTCTCTCTCTCCATATGGCTGCCTGGTGTAGATAAGTGATTCTCAAATGCCCTCAGATGCGCCGTTAATGAGGAGAGGCTGAAGAGTGTTACTGTTATAACAATGATTATTTGATAATAATATTATCATGGAATCAATCTGTTTTTCAATAAATAACCAACTAGATGTCGACAGACAACAAAGCTTTGTGTATCAGTGTTTGGTTGTGTGTGACTATAGGGACCTGCTAAAATACATCACTAACAAAACCTTATTCTGCATGTCTGCCCTCCTTTCTTGGGAAAAATCACCCACTCACAACACGACTGGCCGGGGTTTTTAGCGTTTTTTTTTAGCACGCCCTCCCAACCTTTGCTGAGGCCCTCAATCTAATTCCAAGTATTACTTAATCCGCTGGGCCAATGCCGTCTCATTATTTGTTCGCAAACAAGATTTTATTCCATCCCAGAAGACTGGAGCTGTTTTTAATCTTACCCAAGGATCTAAACAGAACAATATATGATTTGGATCAAGATGCAGCTACACATAATTGTGTAGCAAACAATAACATACATACGCACTATATAACTACATTAAGAATAAGGTATAGACTAGAAAACATGTGACTAGGCACAAGTGTTTAAAATACTAACACATTCCATAATGATAATGATGATGATGATGACGATGATAGAAGTGGCTTCCTGAAAATTCCTAGTAGAGATAAACAAGGAAATCTAAATATAGCATTTTAGTAGAGGGGGCACTAGAGGATATGACAGGAGAGGACAGCCAAGTCAATGGGGAGGAGCTGGGAATTCACCAAGCCTTAAAGAGAAACATACAATAAGTTAGAAACCTACAGGAAACAGACAAAAAAATCAAATTAAGTAGAAGACTCATTGATCCGTTTTCAATGTACAGTTTCAGTCAGGTTCAGTGGTTCAGGTTCAGCCTAAAGAGAGTTCAGATATCATCAGTATCAATATCAGTCATAATCAAAACCACACCATTGATTTCACTGAGGATTTTTCAGGTTCAGAAGCAGTTGTAAATGAGTCCAGGACCCATAGAGCAAGGATATTCAGTCTTACCCTACGAGGTCTGGAGCCTGCTGGTTTTCTGTATAATGTAAGATGAAATAATTCACAGATTAGGGAGTTGCAATGGAAAAATGGAAAGGAACTGGCTTTGAGGTCCAGTGTTGGTGATAAGGGCCCTAGAGGAACACAAGCTACTGTTGACCCAGCCCAGGCTGGAGGAGTGTCCAGCCGTATAATGAGAGGTTTTAATCATTACACATCTGGCCTGTGTGTTGATGGCTGTCCTGACCCTCTGATCAATAAGCGTGACATCTGACTTCTGGACAAGCTTCTAATTACTGTTGAGCAGCAGTCCAATGTGGTGGTTTTCTAGGCTAAATATGGTCTGAGCACCACAGGAAGAGATGGAGGCAGTCTGGAGAGATGCAGAGAAGGATATGGGGTGAGGCGAAAGTGAGAGGCTAGGAGATTAGAGAGCCAAAGTGATGAAGAGAACCTATAGGGAGAAGGAGAAAACCTGGGGAGAACCTAATCTTGTGTGGCCAGACCTTGGGTAACAACACAAGGTCTGGTAAGAATGCTAGTGTTTGTTTTTTGCACATTCGGATACAGCGGGGAAAAAAGTTTCCAGTGAGTGTTTTCTTCAGAAGAACAACTTTTACAACCAATCACAAGTTTGGGAAGGCGGGCAGAAACTTCAGCGGGAATTGTGCTCACACTTTTTACGAAGCAGTAGCGTAAAAGCGGTGAAGTCACATCCCTCTGCTTGTTACATTCTCCGGTATATCTTATATGCTCAGACTTTCATGCGAAGTTGTCCAGATGTCTATGTAGCCATACTCAAAGATTGCGACAGCAGCAGTCTGTCTTGCGAGACTAGCAGGATCCTGGAAGGAGCTCTTGGAGATATGCTCTTCTGACTGATTGATTGATTTGTTTGTGCGCTGATTCTACAGTGAGTCCACGCCAGCTGCCTGTGGTGAAAGCGTGGCTGTCTGGCTTCGGGCTGGATTTCCTACACCATATTTTAGACCTGGTGACACCTTCAAGATTGTTAACATAAATCCTTCCTGCTTCTCAGCAGTATCATAGCAACCAGAGGTCTAACGGGCATGGCGATAGGAGGGTCGTGGCCACCAGCAGGACACTGGGATAATAAGAGACAACCTATCCTAGAAACTTCTCTCGCGCACACGCACTTGTAAAAAATAAGCTACAATGATGACATTGCGAGAAAATCTCTGTTACTATATTCTATTTGTGGGAACTAATTTCCAAAATGAAGCAGAGTTCCTTGCGATTTGCCAGGGTTTGGTCTGTGGACTGCCTGTTGCCTAGCCCTGTGTTCTTAAATGTTATGTTATGTGAGCAATAAGGCACAAGGGGGTGTGTTATGTGGACAAAATACCATGGCTAACAGCTGTTTTAAGCCACGATGCATCACAGAGTGCCTGGACACATCAGTTAGCCATTGTATATTGGCAATATATCACAAACCCCGAGATGATCTACTGCTCTGATAAACTGGTTAGAAACGCATTAAGAGTATGAAAAAGTAAGGTAATGCCAACATCCGTTTATCATATTCCAAGGCTAATAGCCAATCGGCATTCAAACCACACAGTTTATAAGCCTTCTAATATTTTATTGCTCTGCTGTGTGTAACAGCCGTCCTCCGGCAGCCTCATAATGTCCCCACGTGCACTCAGATCAATTCCACAATGACCTCAGCAGTTCACATTGTGTCCGGACGACATCATGAATCCATTGACCTCTCTCTGACCTTTCTGAGAAAACAAAGTGTAAAGATGTGCAAATCATAATTCAGTTTACCCTAGCAGAGCATCTAAAAGTTGTCGTCTGTGCTCACCCTAACCAGTGTTTGAAAGTCACAAGACAAACTCTAAAATTAACTCAAGAAATGTGACTGGTATAGAAGAAGGTTTATGCCACTAAATGTAGTTGTAATAAACAAAGCCCGGTCTGTTTCCTTTGTACTGAACAGGGCTCTATCTTTTGAACACATCACTAAAAGACAAGACTTAAAACAGAGGGAACACAAAGGACAATACTAATTCAGACTGAGGAACATTAGCAACCATCAAAATCTTCCCACTACGTTTCTGTTGCTTTTCCATTACAAAACACACTCATTTCTGATTAAAATCTAGGTCTAAACACTGCAGAAAAATGTGTGGTGAGGTGGACTGGACACACCAGTGTACATCCTGACTGAACTCAAACACCCTAGCCAGCTACTTAAGTACCTGTCCTGAATTAATACAAATAATGACAACCCTTGATTTCTCAATGTTATACTTCCTCTTCAGACCTGTCAGGCTATTTTCAGTGTTATTCCTGCTCAACGTAGCACTCTGTTATAACTGCATAGCACAATGACAGGGCGTACTATAGCGGCATGCTGCTCCAGTTCTCTTACAGTTGCCCACTTGAGTCTGACCCACAATAATTTACAAACTATAAAATGGCCTTATTGTTTGCAAAATACTAAAATAGCTAACTTAACATGTGATTTTCTAAAGGGGGTTTTGAGGATTCAATTATCTTGGATAGTTAATAAGAAGATTCTGAGATTTTTTTTCCAAAATGCAACAATATAATTCACACATTTTCTAATATTACTTACAGGTTTTCCATTTTATAGCATCTCAGTAATATTGTTGTTTTCCCGTTGGTCTAGTTGCCTGGGTCAATACGGCCAGTACACATTGCATTATGGGATTTCAGCTCACTGCTGTTTTAGCTCTCATTTATCGTCCCTTAATTTTATGTTCAATAAAGCAAAACAGACGCCAGAAAGAAAATCAATGGAAAAAGGATGAAGACTAGATGAAACAGCCACCAGCTACTAAAGTAGCTGCATCAAAACATATGTTTTTTGCAAGTCTGCTCATTTCTGGCAAAAGGAACCAGTAGGTGTGAGTCAGGACAACCAGCTTGCATGAAATTAGAAACCCTGTGCAAATTATTCAAAAAGAGACAGTAATTCATACTTTAAATTTGGCAAGTCCAACAGTCTTCAGATGTAAGACAAAAAACTAAAATCAAATCTCAAACGTGTGAGACTCATTGTTTTAAACCTGTATAGTCAAATCTAGAAGCCAAATAACACCTTTATATTGAAGGATATACAGTATTTGACAGCTTCAGTTTTGGTCATATCAGTCTGTGGACAGTGCCATGTTTTTTACAGTAGTGTACTGGGGTGTTACCATAAAGACTGGTAATGCTTGGGTAAATAAGATGATCAGGAAGGCTAGCACTGTATAATCAGGATTAAACTTGACACTGGAGGAGGTAGTGGGTAGAGAGAAGGATCTTTGCCAAACTGCTGGCCATCATGGACAATGGCACTTCGGCAGCACAGACCTGAAACTGTTGGAATGTTAGCACCTAGTTTATCAACAATTAGGCATACATCCATCCATTCATAAGTAACTTTCTGACTTATTCACTCAGCACTTAATTGTTCAGGACTGTATATTCTTATACAGTTGTTAAACCACATTTAATTTAACAAAGTATATATTCAAATATTAATTTACTTGTATTTTTCACCAGACTGTATTTAAAGTAAACAATTTATTACCCGCTAGTGTTGCACGGTGCACCGATACTTCAAAAGTATTGCGATTCTCTGAGATTAAAAACATCACGATTCCTAAATTTATTAGTATCGATACTTTTAAGAATGACCACGTTCCAGGTTTGTAGGAGATGTATTTCATGTTGGTGTGTGCGCAACGCACGCTTCTAGTGCCTCCCTATGGACGTCTGTTTTTTCTCCTCACGCATGCAGCAAAGAAGCTACAGCTGTCATGTGACAAACAAACACTACAGCGAGATGGCTGCATGTAGGAGCACAAGTGTACAAGTGCTACTGTGGCCGCCGGTCCACGACTAGTAGAAAAACATGACGCGAGGAGGAGTGAAATATGGAACTACCTTGCTGACAGTGAGGGCAAAGCTACCGATAAGTCGAGACCTGTTTGTCGTCAGTGCTACAAACAAATGCAAACAAAGTGAGCCAACACCTCAAACCTGGCGAAACACTTGGCCGACAGAGCACGCCGAATTGTACAAGGAGTTTAAAGACCGACATGTTAGTACGTGAAAGATAACATGATCACGTTCATGCCTTTAAGTCAAATGAGGAGGCTATGGTTTATTTTGTGGCAAGTCACTATTTTGCACCACCGTAGTTTGACGAGGCTATCTAGAGAAATAGTAGGTTAACTATGGGCATTATCCTCATGGCTAACCAATAGCCTGCCTACGGCTAATTCAACATCTCTGAAAACGCAGCTTTCATAGATAATGTTAATAATTCGCAAGCTGCTAAAATAAAGCATACAAAACATCAGCTAAAATGATCTATAGGCTATATGATTATAATCAGAGCATGTGCATGCTTGTCAGTGACTTATTTATATTAGGTTATTATATGATTAGAATGTTGTCCCGGTTTTAAAATAAAGCACAGCAATGATATTTGAGAGTGTTTCTCCCTTTTCAGGAAAAGTATTGAAAAAGTATCGAAATCGCAATTCTTTACTTGGTATCGGCATCGAAACAATAATTTTGGTATCGTGACAACACTATTACCCGCATTTATATCATATGCACATTTAGCTATTTAGGCTAAGTATATTTTTCTGTCATCTACCTGTATAGTTAACCATGCAAAAATATACATGTACTGTATATCAACTACAGGATTCGGCAATAACTGTATAATTTTTCTTTTTTCACCTAACACTTTATAACAGTGTATAGTGTACATATCCAGTCTTTCACTCATATTAGTTCAGGGGGACCAGATAAACTGTCTCAACATGGGAGGCAGGATGGAATGACTGTAGCACTTTTCATCAACACCATTTATCATCATGTGAAAGGACTGGTGAAGCCAAACCTAATTTAAAACTGAAGAAATGCTTGTTGCATTTATATGAGCTTGAGCTATAGTACAGTATATGAGTAATAATAACCTCTCAAAACATTCCTGGCTACACTATAACCTGTCTTTGACCATGATTTAATAAATATTTGCACATTTTGAAACTCAATGGCCTCTGCTCTCATTTCATCAGTGTGAAGGTCTCTATTCTTTTCCGTATATTAAAAACCCTGCCATAATCACAAAATGCATAATGTACTTAAAGCAGAGCATGTACTAATACAGTAATTCAGTTATCAGGCATAAAACTGTAACAATAGGAAGTGTTCAGAGACAGCAAATACAAACTCCTTAAACTGTTTTTCAGTCAAGAACACTCTTCACTTTAAAAGCCCAGGAGACAACTCTTACCTTCTGAAGCTCTTTGCCAGGTTTAATGTGTGTGCTCTATATACAGATGTTGTAATCCTTCTTCATCTAGCATTACTAAATCTATCTGGGACACTTTCTGTTTTTGCCTAGAAGTGTGGACACACACCCCCATTGTGGCTGGGATGGGCCAGGGGCCTGACAGCAATGTCACCTCCTTCAGAGTCCCAATCTAAAGCACCATCTCCCATCAATCATGTCTGATTTAACACATCTGGAGTTCACTCAACAGTCAATGGGAGTTCATTGCAGAACTGGTTGTTTCAACATGTTTACTGATCTAGGATACTGGGGCGTTCCATAACTCTTGAAAATAAATCATTGCACAAAGGATAAACAGCGGAACTGACAGAGGATATGTCTAGCCTGGCTGTCAGTCCTTCAGATGTAATGCAGGTTTTTATGACTAGCCATTTTTACAGTACAATGAGTGTCCATGTCCACGCACATACACACACACAATAACACAGAAACCAAAGCCACAGGTCTGGCCAGACTAAGCTGAAACTAGCAGCATTAGTGGATGATGACATCAGACCACACGCATTCCACCAGAGCAGGTTCAACTGCATGTTATCATGGTCACTGCTTTCTAGATTCTTCCTTCAGCAAAGGCCCTCTACATCTGCCCCTCTTTGTGTCCGTCCCTTCCGATCTGGATCTCCTGCTACATCAAAGGGAATAAACAACATGTTCCAGGTTCTTCCACCTCTTCTGAAAACCCACGGATCAAAGCTGCCAGGTCACGCCCACCTCCTATTCACAGACTGAGTCTGCTTCTCGTTAGGGCTTGGACATGTCTCATATACAACATTCACTTCAGGTTTGTTTGATGCAGCCTAGAACACAGGCCGGGTATAACACAGCTGACAGTACAGATCCCTGGAGCCTGAACACGGAGACGTTGCCTACTTTGAATTGGAATTAAAAACAATTATCTGTAAAGGAGGCAAAGCTTTTAGTCAAGTCAAAGTGATTTATCACACTCTCGACAAACAAAACAAAGCCAAATAAAATGGCTGTTGTCAGCAGTAATCAGAAAGTGTGAAGTGGAGGAAGGGGGGGCAGGGATGGTGAGGTACAGCCACATACACTCTAATCAGATCATACTATCTGCTTCGAAGCGCACTACTGTTAAGTCACACGGTGTCCAGTTGTTAAGTCACTGTCTTCTGCAAGGTTGCATAATCCAACACAGTCCCCTTGAGGATAGCGTCGAACAGGGAGAGTCGGAGGCCGAAAAGAATCGAAAGGAGACACTTCCATTACTGTCACTAACCATTACTCAATGACTGGCGGGGATGTCTCAGAGTAAAAAGTACAGTAGAGACAGAACTAAGGGGCTGCAATGCAAAGTGAGGAGTGCCTCTGAATGTCCTGGATGCATTAAGAGCTAGGGGCAATGATGTCAATGTAAAACATCTGGTTATAGTTAAGGCAGGGCAGTAACAATGTTTGCATTAGCATGCGTGTAGTTTAAAGAAAGGAGTCCACCCAAGTCTGAGACCTTCGCTTGGATTAAAAAATATCAAATAAGGGCCTGTTAATGGGCCTTTTTACATTCCGAGTGATACTGATAGATACCGATAGCTTTCAGCAACATTTCCAGAGTCTGCACAAGCTCATTTCTATACTGTTTGTATTTACACTGTCATGTCTCCAGACCACAATCGCGCATTTGTGGGTGTGTCATTTAAGACGTCTTGAGCTGCGTGCGCTCAGGAACCAACCCAGCCCATTGACTTACTGTGAAGAATTCCCCCGCAATACAACATTTCTCCTGGGCTATTAGCAAAACCCCAGGTGGGATCTCTCGTGGGCTACCTCTGGAGGTTGCGTGGTATTCGAGAGACACGCAAGTTTACACGTTACAATTGTTTTAAGTGCAAGAAGGCCCAGAGCTACATCACAAATGGACAAGCCTTCTCTGGGTGAAGATATGCCACTTTCTCTTATTCAGTCACAAATCAATGTACAGCTTAACACTGGTGCATAAATATGCAAGTATTTAGTACATTTTTTCCATCTAAAATCTCAACTCTAACAGTTCTAAGTTTTTAAGTTCAGTACACTAAATCCAACATTAGTTTGCTGTAGGGCTGCAACTAACGATTATTTAGATAATCGATTAATCGGTTGATTATTTCTTCGATTAATCGATGAATCGGATAAACAGACTAACAAATATTTCCATAACTTTCTTTGAAAAAATGTATTCAAATTGACAATTGTATCACAACGGATGTGCAAAAGATAGGCTCATTTCTTTAGTAAGGTGCAAAATATGAAAATG
>JACXGM010004650.1:0-28455 GCA_016801145.1 Umbra pygmaea | reverse complement strand
TTTTTATTAAAATCTCACGCAAATAAATTTTTAACTATTTGTAGTATTTATAGGTCACCCTCTTCACCTGTAGAGTACTTAAATTGCCTGAACGCTACAATTAATTTTATTTCCAGTAGAAATGAATTTATTATATTAGGTGATTTCAATAGAAACTGGCTAGATAAGTCATCTAACAAAGAAAAAAAATGTAATAGTTAAAATTTTACTAAATTAATTAATGAACCTACTTGAATCACCCTTAGAACTCAATCTTTGCTTGATTTAATACTTGTTACACATCCAATAGAATCATAAGGTCTGGCGTTATGTCTGATTGTTTTAGTGATCACTCAATTGTGTACTGCATATGGAAAATTAAACTACCTAAATTGCCACCACGACTTATCGAAATCAGACAACATAGGAAATTAATTTCTGATGTATTTATTCATGATTTGATTGCCATTAATACCTGAAATTCAAGATGCCTGGGACTTTCTTTATTCTGAGTTTATTGATGTGGTGGACAAACATGCTCCCTGGAAAATTACAAATGTCACGGGCGAACATCTTACATGGATCAACCCCGAACTTATTAGTCTGTTTAGGCAGAGGGATAAAGCATGGTCAACATTCCGTCAAACAAGAGATAATACTGATTGGGAAACATATAGGCAGTTGAGAAATTTGAGTAAAACAAAAACTCGTAATGCAAAATCAAACTATTATAGAGAATGTCTTACTTGGGATTTTAAGAATCCTAAGCGATTCTGGAAAGAATTCAAATCCATTATATACACATCAGATAAACATTCTATTAATGGAATGAGTGGCTGATACAATAGTACATGACTCTATCTATTGCCCAGTCATTCAATCATCACTTCTCCTTCGTCTGTTCTACCTTATTACCTAACTCTCATTTGACTTCTGGATTCTTGAATAATACTTTGTTTAGGAAAATTTTACAGAAGTTCAGACTGCTATTAATGATCTGAATGTAAAAAGTGGTGCTGGACTTGATTTTATTAAAATTGCATCCCATACTCTAATGTATCCACTTGCTGATTTATTTAATCTTTCCTTGTTTACAGGTGAGTTACCAGCTATCTGGAAATGTGCATGCATCACTCCACTCTATGAAACAGGAGATGTACTTGATCCAAACAATTATAGACCTATGTCCAATATATGCTTTATTGCTAAAGTCTTTGAAAAACTAATCTATAATCAACTTTCAAATTATCTCAGTATCAATAATATCCTTTGACAATTTCAAACTGGCTTCAGGTCTAATCACTCAACAACTTTTGCCCTACTTAAATTTACTAATGATGTCTTTTGTGCTGCAGATAATGGTGAACTCATGGGTGCCGTCTTTATTGATTTAACTAAAGCTTTTGATTTTGTTTATCTTTATCTCCTTTTAGATAAGCTACATGATATTGGCCTTTCTGTAAATGCAGTTTTGTGGTTTAATTCATACTTGCATAATAGAAAACAATGTGTAGTCCTACATGGAAGTAAATCAGATTTTCTGATTCAACACAAAGGAGTGCCTCAGGGTTCAACATTGGGACCACTTCTTTTTTCTATTATATTAATAATTTACCATTAATTTTTAATAACTGTTGTGTCCAACTTTATGCAGATGACACTGTCATATATACATCCAAACCTGATTTACCACAAATTCAAGCTTCTCTTCAATCTGACTTTACTATACTACAAGATTGGCTTTTACATAATAAATTATGGCTTAACAATACAAAGCCTTATTATATTATCTTTGGGACCAGACATAAATCTAGTTCCTGTGAAATAACGTGTAATGATGGCACTCCTCTGGTTGAAGTTGATAATATTAAATACCTTGGTGTATGGCTTGACGCAGAACCTTCATTCAAACTGCATATTATTGATCATGTGTTACGTACTGAGTGAACTTTGGAATTAATGTTCGATCTCGGAATTGCTTTACGCGCAGTGTTCAATTAAAACTTGCTTCTCAACTTATGTTTTGACTATTTGACTACTATTTGACTATTGTGATGTTGTATATCAAAATGAATTTAAATCAGATCTTGGTCCACTTAACACAGCATATAATAGGCTCTGTAGATTTGTCCTGGGATGTCCTGTTCTTACTCATCACTGTACAATGTATGATGCACTCAAATGGCACTCTCTAAGTGTTAGGCGACACATTCACTGGCTTCAACTTATATTTAAAATGTATGTATTTAAATTATCCTCCTTATTTACAACAGTATCTTTTAACTTTCTCCTCAAACTATGACGTCCGGCACTTTACTCAAATCTACTTCTCTATCCCTCAATTTAAAAACAATTGGCAAAAAAGCTTTTAAGTTTAAGCAAATTGGAATAATCTACCTATGGAAATTAGATCACTTTCATTATTTGGTTTAAACAAACACAGCCTCTCTGCTTACTTTAAGACCACTGCTATTAATGATTCCGTCAATCCTTAATCTGTTGTTTATACTTAATGTTTATATTTGGATGGAAGTTTACTTATTACTGGCCACCTTTGCAATTGGTGGTTGTTCTGTGTTGATTAATGCATACATGGGTTGTTGAAATTATTAATTTTACTAATGTAGTCTATTTATTATTTTTTTTATTTTCTGTATGTACGTTGTTGTATTTTTATTTACAGATTTTTTATTAATTTTGTGTCATCTGTTACCTTTGTTCTTATGTAATGATTGTGTTATATGTTGGGACCCCATCGAAAATGAGATGATACAACTCAAGGGGTTTATCCTAATAAATAAATTTTGAACAACAAGCATAGGATGTCGGTTAGGTTGGGGAACGAATCCTAAAGGAAATAATTTGCGACTGCTACACAGTTGTCAATGTAAATTGTAATTTTTCCCTCTTTATTTTTCTCATCTTCGCTACCCGCCCTCAGACCTTCTTCTACAATATGTTTTGAAGATGGGGGCCTTATATTTATAAAACTTTGTGGTGGACATGCGTCAAAAGTGGCGTACGGACGAAACATATGATGTGTACGAACAGAAATATTTGGCACGTCCTACGCCGGTTTCCCTTTATAAATCACAACCAACTCTAAATGTGGCACAGCTTTTGTGGCTTCATGTCACCCCCATAGTTGGCCATAGTCAGTGAAATGCCTAGCGCTTCATCGTGAATGTGTATATGCCGCGGGATGGGGGAACAGTTAAATTAGTAAGCAACATGTCTGCGTCACAAATTATTTAGACATTGATGAAATGAAAATGCTTTTGATTAATGAAAGCATTTTCATTCTTATTCGGTGCCCTTACAGAAATATGAGTGCAGTCAATAGCACTGATTAAAGTTGGGAAACTGGACATAGCTCCAAATTGTGATTTTCTGTTCGCCTGTTCACCCGCCATGTAAGGAAACTTCATGTAATTATGCAACAACCCTATTATACCTAATAACACCTCTGGCATAACCGGGCTAAGGGTTGGCTGAGATATCCCTGACCTGTCAGCCAATTCCTTCTGGAAAGTGCCAGTCAGCAGAAATCCTAGTGTTGTAAGGACCTAGTGGGACTGGCATGGCGTGGTTTCTCCGTAACGTGCTCCACTGTAACGTTGGGCCCAAAAGAGCGCAGAGGTCCAACAGGACGGCCCGAGGAAGTCAAAACCGGCTCAAAAGCCACTCGTCCTGGTTTGCCAGCAAGTCTTCTTGCTGTCTGAAGATGCGGTGTTAGAAGATGTGGCAAATGGAAGGATTCGGAGGGAATGCAAGACCAGCCATTGTGCATCATTACACATTTTGATGGCATAGCTTTTTATAACCATTCATTTGATTTTATCTGATAAGCTACAGATGTCAGTATTAAAGTAACTGGAAATGGGAAAAAGTTCTGCACAAACAGAATTTCTTGCACCTTTCATAATGGTTAAGACATGCGTCACAATGGAACACATTTAAAAATAAAATGAACGAAAGACATAAATGAACACTATGATTCTGTAGCTGATGACGACATTTATACTATGAAAACAACTTTCCCTAATGGACAATAAAGACAATCTTTCTGCTCCACCAGACAGAGACATTGACAAGAAAATCAGTTTTAAACATGATTTTGTTCCGTTAACCGAATAATTTACGAGGATGAATTACATAACATGCCAATATAATTACAGAACAAATTTGAGTGTTCTTTTTGCAAAAAATGTCTTCATTTGCATTTTTGTTACAATCTTAAATTTTGTTTGTTTTTCACTGCATGCTGTTATTTGTAAGAATGGCTTTGTGAAATCTTCATATCACTAATAAGAGGCATTATTTCGATTTCGTTTACATAACGGTCTGTAGTTTCACACACTTTCACGTGTTTCATCCATCTGCCGATGGTGTCGCCATTTCTCATTTCGTCTGTTTCTGTGCGTAAGCCTGGGTCAGAGCGTCCACGAAGGACAGCATATTTTCCCATCAAGTTTGCTTTTTATAAATCCCAATTCTTCCATAGGGAGCAGCGTACGTCTTCTTTTGTACGTACTCCACGCTTATAAATGAGACCCCAGGTGAGGGGAGAAAACAAGGGAATGAGAGTTGAGGTTGGCCCCCCTGCGGATTGTGACTGTGTTGTTGATGAGAAATTGCAGCATGAGCTTCCTGGATCAGACTGGGGCTACTGATAGACCACGATGAGCCATGGGCAGACCTACATCCCAGTAACTCTTTCCTTTCCACAGTCATCCATCCAAGATGAAGAGGCAACACTGCCTACTACTCTGGGCTGGGCCAGGCAATGGAGAGGCACCCAGGGAAGCAATGTCTGGGAGAGACGGGCCGGCCACCAGGCCTCATTGGTAACCAAAATTGGAGTAAGTTATCAGAAGGGAGAGGCAGATAACAGTGAAGCTTCAAAACCAGAGTAGACAGCAGATTTTTTTTTTTCACACACACACCTTAGATTAAACTAACAGGG
The DNA here is from genome assembly GCA_016801145.1 of Umbra pygmaea. Taxonomy (NCBI): domain Eukaryota; kingdom Metazoa; phylum Chordata; class Actinopteri; order Esociformes; family Umbridae; genus Umbra; species Umbra pygmaea. The sequence continues at coordinate 23,510 of JACXGM010004650.1, read as the reverse complement.
TGGATCGTCAGACCGCCAGTTGCTCACTGGCATGGCCTACAAACAGAGTGAAAATAATGGCCTACAAACAAGACTAAAACTGCATCACTGGGCTAGTTCATACTATAAGTTTTGGTTGTTCGCTTTTAATCTGAGTATATGCACGTTTCAATTCCAAAAGGTCAGGTGTAAAGCAGTCTGATTAAGTTGTTACATATCAGCAAAACCTGCCGTCACGGCTCTATGCAGTGACGTAGAGTAACACTGGGATATGAACAAGGTGTGTGTTGTGAGGCGGTAAAGGGAGATGCGGTCAATATTGGTAATTAAATATAGTGGGGCTGGCAGAGAAATCTTGTTTCCCAGCATTGGTCCTCTCCCCGCATCCTAAATTGTGCCTCAAGTGCATATATTTAAACCAAGGGAGTGCACTATACAGTCAGGAAGTGCACTATACGGTCTTGCCAACTAAGCGCTTAAAAGGACCCACGCTGCTTGCTAGGAAGCAATTGACAAGAGCGTAGAATATTTCTCCTCACCATCCGAGACGGCGTTCTTGCATTAGCCCTGTTAAGCCCAATCTGTGTCCAAAAGTGCACTAATACCTAAATGGCACCCTACACCCTATAGAGTGACAACTGTAATGAACTCTATAGGGAATAGGGTGCCAATGGGGACTTGGCCCAGATCAGTGCAGAACATTAAGCTTGACAGCGCAACGCTTTAATATTTGATTTGCTTTGCTACTGCCTTAGCGTGTGTGTAAAATATATATATATAAATATATATGTATGCGCCAGAATACAGCAGCTGCATCACCCGGCTATAACTGGGAATTCTTTTTCAACCACATCATCCTCTTAATATTTTTCAAAAGTAAGGCTTTTCTTATGTAGTAGGAGGGACAGAGAGACAGTAAAAGATGAGGTGGCAATGGAAAATCAAGAAGTTCGAGGCTTTCAGCTGAGACACGAGGGAGTTGTGTTGCGCAGCAGCAGAAGGAGGAAATGTGAACACACTGCACTGGACTGACTCGCAACAGGTTGTCCCTGCCACCAACTAAGGGAGCCAAGCCCCAAAGGGCCCTTTGCACAGGAAGCAAACAGGATGTCAGTTTACAGGCATGGGGGAAGGTAGGCAGGCCTGTGGCTGTCGTGATAAATCTTCAACCTCCTTCTCCAATATCTATTGCACAAACTGATACTCATTTATCGGTGTTAATCAGTGGTGCTTAAAAAGTTTGTGAACCCTCTAACATTTCCTATATTTCTGCATAAATGACCTAAAACATCATCAGATGTTCACACAAATCGTAAGTAGATAAGGAAAACCCAATCACACAAAATGAGGCGGAAATATTATACTTGGTCATTTATTCGGAGAAAAATTATCCCAAACCATGGGATCAACCATGGGAAAAAGAGGCCGCCATGTTCCACCACCATGTTTCACAGAAAGAATAAGGTTCTAATGATGGAATGCAGTGTTTTCCTTTCACCAAACATTATATTTAATCCAAAAAGTTCTATTTTGGTCTGCATTCATCCACAAAACATTTTTTACAATGACCTTCTGGCTTGTCGACGTGAACTTGAGCAAACTGCAGACGTGAAGCAATGTTCTTTTTGTAGAGGATTGGCTCACTTCTTGCAACCCTGCCATGTACACCATTGTTGTTCAGTGTTCCCCTGATGGTGGACTCATGAATTTTGACATTAGCCAATGGGTGAGGCCATTAGTTGCTTAAAAGGTACCGTGGGTTCCTTTGAGAGCTTGCAGACTATTACACGCCTGGGGGGTCCGCAACCACCTGGCATAGGGGGCTAAGTTGCTGCATTGCAGGACAGTCTGCATCATGATAGTCAGTGGTTCATCGATAACTATGGGTTCTCTGACTTTCTCCAGACCTCCAGCACCAGTCGACTCCTTTCGTGCAGATCTGGCACCTGTAAATAAAATCGCGGCAGAATAGTTGGTGAATGTAATCATCCTGTGCATGATCTGACTAAAGGCTTCTGTGCTGGATGAGCGGTGCAAAAAAGAATCAGCGGCTGGGCGACATGTGGTCGGATGACCCTCACCATCCCGCATCTGTCCAAGGAGTTGCGAAACTGCCAACAAGGCAGGGTCAGTGGGAATTGGGAGGTAATGGGGGAAGAAAAAAAATTCAACAAAAGACTATTTCACACCTTGCTCTTGGAATGATATTTGTTGGTTGACCAGTCCTTGGGAGGGTAACAATGGTCTTCAATGTCCTCCATTTACACACAATCCGTCTGACTGTGGATTGATGGAGTAAAAACTCTTTAGAGATGTTTTTGTAACCTTTTCCTGACTGATGAACATCAACAATTCTTTTGCTGAGATCCTCATAAATCTGCTTTGTCCATGCCATGGTACACTTCCAAAAACGTGTGTTGTGAAGATCAGACTTTAATAGATCCCTGTTCTGTAAATAAATAAGAGGGCCCACTCACACCTGATTTCATCCCATTGATTGAGAACACCTGATTCTAATTTCACCTTCAATGTAACTGGTTATCATAGAGGTTTGCATACGTGTGCCACTCACAGATATGTAATAAGGACAAAGTATAATATTTTTGTGTCATTTGTTTAATTGGGTTCTGTGCATTAATGTGTTACGCTCGGTAAACGAGCCCTGCTGTTTACAGGAGCATAACATCATGTTGTGTTCGAACACTGAGATGGAGGCCACAGCAGTTAAGGGCTCATGAGCTACAAATGAAGAACGAAGCTAACACAGAAGACAATGGCTGAACTGAAGGCCTGTATACAGAGACCTTGAGGCAATGACACAATGAAGGTAAACTGATTTTAGTTGGCATGACCTTGACCAAGACAAGATGAAAGTGAGCATAGTCGGGAGATGGGGCGGGGCGGTTCAGCGAAATAATAAATTGTCAGACTAAAGCTGGAAAGAGAGAGAGGGAGTGAGAGCACTGTCCTTAGAGCAAGTTATCAGTGATAATTAGAATGGACCCAAGTCATCCCAGGCTTCAAGCTGGCCTTTGCTAGCCCCGCTCATTGGCTCAGTCACCTGACAGCTCGCCGCTATTAAACCAACCTGTCAGGATTACCACAAGGCTGAGTGTCATTAGCTTTAAAGTCTTGAGGTGAACGAAGGTCTACGCAGAAAGAAGTGTGTCTAGTCTGTGTGAAATCACTAGCTAAGTAGCATTTTAATCTGATTTCCCTCGCTCTGAGACCTTAACAGCAGTCGTTTCCCTTGCTTACAGTGCCTTTTGTGGGGCGCCAGTAACAATGCTTTGTGGGTAAATATGTTGGTTCATGCCGTGCAGAGGTCAATGAGTGGAGCACACACTGGTATTATTCCGTGAGTACTTTTGCAATGAGAAAAACTAAATAAGAATGCATACTGGTATGTAAGCAATGGGCTTATTTTACACTGGACTAACAGGTGTTTCTCTACATGGATGATACATTTTCATACGGGTCCAGAACTAAAAGCATTCCTGCCCTGTACTTAAGAGACGGGAACAGAATATACAGGAAAGATGTGTCAGGGAACACATTTTCGTGACGGCTGAGCAGAAACAGAACTTATGGATGGTCAGGCCTTACTTTCCTCCCAAATGCTGATGGAGAGAGTGGGCTAGGTCCAAAGTGTAATAGCCTTGACTGGTCCTTGACACAAGACAGGGAAGTGGAAAAACAGCTGCGGTGGAAAAAGCTCTGTCGTCTTTTGACTCTCATTCCTATCTGAAAACTTTTATTCACACCCAGATTATCCAAAGCCTTTTACAGAGCACTCAGTGTGTACTGATTAGGCCTGCTGCCGGGGCTTAAACCTCCCTCCCAATAGTGCCAGGGTAACGTTTCCTGTAGTGCCCAGGTTAAAAGTAGTGCACTAATCAAGGGAACAGGGTGCTGATTGGGACACGACTGTCTCCTCTCCCTCTTTTTGATGGCCGCATGAGCCACATGTCAGCTGGTGTGTGCTAACACACACACACACACACACACACACAACATTCACACACACACACACACACACACACACACACACACACACACACACACACACACACACACACACAAACAACATACACATTTTCAGTCATACATTGTGGTTGGCTGACTCACATAGGACCAGGACACTATAACTGGCAGTGTTTCCAGAGCTTCAAAACAACTGCTGGCTGACTGATCTACAAATCGCCTCATTATTATCTTTCAGATCAGTCATTTAGAATTTACCCACTATGCATTGCAATAATGATCCTCTGACATACTCCCCTCAGCCAAATTTTTATTGGCTTTTAGTACATTTCATGTGCAGACGAAAATATACGTGCCTGGTACATATTAAGTTATGTACACTATATAGCTAAAATTATGTGGACACCCCAACTAATGGTGGAGGAGGGATAATGGACTGGGGCTGATTTTCAGAGTTAGCCCACTACGCCACATAGACCCCTTGCCCAAGGTTTTGTAATGGGATGTACAATGACCTAATATGGGTGTGATGGTCAGGGTGTGACGGTCAGGTGTCCACATACTTTTGGTTATATATATACACACACTCACCTAAAGGATTATTAGGAACACCATACTAATACTGTGTTTGACCCCCTTTCGCCTTCAGAACTGCATTAATTCTACTTGGAATTGATTCAACAAGGTGCTGAAAGCATTCTTTAGAAATGTTGGCCTATATTGATAGGATAGCATCTTGCAGTTGATGGAGATTTGTGGGATGCACATCCAGGGCACGAAGCTCCCATTCCACCACATCCCAAAGATTCTCTATTGGGTTGAGATCTGGTGACTGTGGGGGCCATTTTAGTACAGTGAACTTATTGTCATGTTTAAGAAACCAATTTGAAATGATTTGAACTTTGTGACACGATGCATTATCCTGCTGGAAGTAGCGTCAGAGGATGGGTACATGGTGGCCATAAAGGGATGGACATGGTCAGAAACAATGCTCAGGTAGGCCGTGGCATTTAAACAATGCCCATTTGGCACTAAGGGGTCTAAAGTGTGCCAAGAAAACATCCCCCAAACCATTACACCACCACCACCAGCATGCTCAGTTGTAACAAGGCATGATTGATCCATGTTCTCATTCTGTTTACGCCAAATTCTGACTCTACCATCTGAATGTCTCAATAGAAATCGAGACTCATCAGACCAGGCAACATTTTTCCAGTCTTCAACTGTCCAATTTTGGTGTGCTCTTGCAAATTGTAGCCTCTTTTTCCTATTTGTAGTGGAGATGAGTGGTACCCGGTGGGGTCTTCTGCTGTTGTTGCCCATCCGCCTCAAGGTTGTGCGTGTTGCGGCTTCACAAATGCTTTGCTGCATACCTCGGTTGTAAAAAGGACATTGAAGCAACTGCCATGTGATTGGTTGAGTAGATCATTGCATTAAGGAGAAATTGAACAGGTGTTCCTAATAATCATTTAGGTGAGTGTAATATATATATATATATATATATATATATATATATATATATATATATATATATATATATATATATATATATATATATATATATATATATATATATATATATATATATATGTATGTATGTATGTATGTATGTATGTATGTATGTATGTATGTATGTATGTATGTATGTATGTATGTATGTATGTATGTATGTATGTATGTACGTATGTACGTATGCACACACACACACACACACACACACACACACACACACACACATCTTGTTTCTAGTACATGAATCATAGTTACACCCAAATCCTAAAGGGCTCAGCACACTTCGGTCATGTAGGCAAGTTGAAACAATTCTCGTGTCCAGTCACACTAGTTGTGTTTTCATACTTTTAATCTTTCCAGATGGCAGAAAAATACAGGGGTGGTGAGGGATGTTACAAAAACTATATGGGCTACGGCTTTCGTAATGAGCATTCACAAATTATTCAAAGGCAAAAAGCGGAGGCGTGGCATTCTGATAAAATCACAGCATATTGTATTCCAGGTAACACTGAAGGTAACTAGAAAAATAAAAGTATAATAATGTGTGAATTCCCCCTGGTCGACACACATCTCCCCCAAAACCCACAACCTCATCTAGCGACAGCAGTCACAATTTGCCGACTTTTGCCAAGAAGTAAGAAAGGCCTTTTATAGGACTTAAGTAGTAACAGCTGTATGTGTCCTTGTACACAGTAATGTAAAACAGCAAATAGGGCACTATTCAGGACAGCAAAGTTTTCACATCTGAATATAGTACTACAGAAAAACTTAATAAATAGTGTGTAGGTGACAAGTTGTGGATTTCCATTTTTAGGCTACTGTGCCTAATAAATTAAACATTACTCTTGATACAGTAAACATAGCATGAGCCAAAATAGGCTAGAAGATCCACAGCCTTATGAAAGATCGGGCAAAGCTGCTGCTGTGTAGCCTACATTTCTGTTCATATCTACTTCCCCTAAAGAGACTGTTGAACTGGGTGGTATACTTGATAGGTTTACTATAGGTTATGAGGAAGAATATAGCCTTAATTACATTTATTTCCATATGGCACTACTTATATATTTGAATAAAGAACAAAAAAAACACCTACAGGACTAAGAGGTTGGAATGTACACCTTGTCAACCAAAACAAATCAAATACAACACTTGAAAAGCAATATGCTAAAAATTGTATTTCAACACCTCGCATGGCTTAGGAATTAAAATGTGAAATCTTATATTTGTTGATCTTGCAGTGTGTTCATTAAATAACGTCAGCTTGATACTCAAGCTGTTTACAAAAAGATGACATCATGAAGTCAGTTTTTTTTCCAGACTGTGTCACTGGGTGCTATTTTAGCCATTTAAATCACTAATTTCAAGCGCGTCATGTTAACCTACATTTACTTTTACGCAGATTACGGGCAAACAAAAGACATGAATATCATTGGCTAAGCTCTCATTGAAAGCCTTGTATGAATGACAATGGAAGGCAAAATCAAACAAACGCTGGATTGAGCTGTCAATGTTGTAAAACTAACATGTAGAGTATACAAGTCCTACATTTTCTTCAGATCAGTGAATAGACGCACATACTTGGGAAATGGCCCTTTATCCCTAGCTATATCATAGTAAAACACGAGTATTTATTATTGACATTTTCCACTGTGTATTGATCTATGCATTTGTTCTCTGTTTATTGCAATCCGTCGAACAATGTACTGGAAAAAAACATTAGTAGCCTAGTTAGGTAACGTTTTTAGAACGTTCAGTCGCACCAACGTATCCGCCGGAAAACCGTCTGTGGCATAACCAGACAGTCTCGCTACATTGTAGACCCAGTATCGACTGACACCTCGCAAAGTATCAATTGAACCCTGTCAAAATGACAATTCTCAATATTGACTGCGATTATGGCGAGAATGCTGGGTGTCCAATTTTTTATAACAAACGTATAACGGTTTTGCAAAATGCTCATAGCATATAGAGCGCTTCAGGTTGTAAATGTAGAACCAAACTGGAATCATTCGGTCGCAACACACTTACCCATGAGCTCAGGTGCCTTTTATGAAAACCGGTCCTCTGTTCCTCATTTGTGAAACAATAGCCAGCTGTCAGCGATTAACTAGGTTTTTGTGAACGAACAAAATGTCCAATGAACAAATATTGAGGACTGCTTTTGCGAGCAGCTGAAAACTAAGAACCAGAACATACAGTTGATCTACGCACTTCACTGAGTCTATCTGTGACAACAACAGATGCGTTCAAGTCTCAACTAGTCCTCATGCTCTGACAATAAGTCATGATGAAGACCAAGCAACATTTGCCACCCTGAAAGAAATATGAAATACAAAATTCACAGTAACTAACATAAGTTGACTCAGAGCGAACACATATGATATCACTGTAGTAGGAAGTGTCTCGACTGCATGAGGCCAGCAAATATCCACCCTGAACGCAATGAAATGAAAACGCATTATTTCATTAAAAAGAAACCAAAGTAAAAACTGACCAGTGTTTTTCTTATTTCTGTTGAAGAATTCCACGTTTCCAAGAACATTTAGTCCAACCCGGGAATAGACGACTTTCTGAAGTGTTGTCAGGACTTCCTGAATGAAGGCTATACTTCTCTGCAGAGAACGGCCCCTCGTTGTTGACAGCTAGACTTTGACAAGCGGAAATGTAATAAATTCGCACGTAGATTATGTGTCAAGTGGTGAGCGCAGTTCTTAGTTGTTCCAGTTGCAATGATCCATGTCTAAACGGTGTATAAATGTACAAACATTTATCCCCTATGTGGCAGTTCCACAGATGTTAGATAATTCATTTTAGATGCAGATAATTACAGGCAAAACAATACAAAGATGATCAATTTATGAGCATAGAATGAGCGAAAAACACCGGTTATGTGGCGAATGTATGAGGTCTTATTTCCCCAGGCCTACTCTTCGCAGAAGTACAATTTGGTAGTTGCACATTATTCCACATAAAAAGGATATTATTCACTTTTGGGGTTCATGTGTTATGTTAAGACAGTACATTGAGGACATAGTGAACAATGAAAGCGATTATGTCGGTCAGAGAAGAAAATTCTGACCAAACGTGTCAAAAAGGTGTTTATGAAAAATAAGACGACACTGCCTTCTGGTGTTAGAAAAAAAAATTACACTGTCAATATCACAGAAAACTCTAGGCCGCATAGGTTTGGAGGGTTTAAATTATGGTTTTACATTGCATTGAGGAAAATATTCTCCTCGAGTGTAAACAATGAAATTAAGAGAAATTATGGACCTATGTGTCACTTGGCAGTGTTTTCAAACAAAGGCGAAAATGCCTTTTGGTGTTAGGGCTAAGAATAACTTAAATGCCAGTCATATGAATATGAATCGATTAAAACATTCAGAATGGCAGAAAATCCCTTATTCAAAGAACTATAGTTCTCTGACTCTTGTAACCCCGCACAGCGCATTTGAGGCTAGAACACCTTCCACTTGAAGATGGCCTTGAGGGAAGGACTTAAAGATTCAGTCTGTGACCTTTGCAATTAACAAAATAATGTTTTTAACCTTCAATTTTGGCCTGGATGTGTAATATGCTAGTTATAAATATATATAAGTAGCCTCACTGTCATACTTCAGCCATGAAGTTCCAAGTTTAAATTGGGGGACATGGGGCACAATTCATGGCATACATCTGAAATACATGACATACCAAATTGTCAGGGACCCGTTTTAGCTCAAAGTGCCACATTTACAACCGGGGTCCAAAACCGTGGACTGCATATTTTTAACGATGCAACCATTTTGGTCAGTGTTTAAATTCACTGCAAGACTTGCATCCAAATTTAAATCCAACATACATACAGAGGAGTGTGTGTGTGTAGTGGGAGATTGGAAAATGTGAAAAAAACAAGTATATCAAAACAGGTCAACCAAACAAAGGTTTGTTTCAGAGAGGTGACCATAGGATGTTCAACAACAGGGAAGCAGTTCCTTTGTAAATTTTTTTTGACCACTTCAATGCCAACTACATTGCATACAAATCCTGTCTTAAAAATCTTGTTCCATTGGCAAAAAAGTATATTTTTCCTGTATTCAGGTCAAAAAACCTAACCATCCTTAAAATAAAACATATTTACTTAACAAGCTATATTTGTATCAGATAATAACATTTATTTTCAGTAAATATGCACTGAAGATCTGTGAAATTTGTCTTGTTCCATTGGCAGATTATTTTACTTATTACAAGCTAGAAATACCTTGTATTCATAGTTTTTTTACTTATTTTTGTAGTATTTTTTTGCAGTGTACTAGATAAATCTCTCAGGAGGAAATTAAAAAGTAACTCTTGAACCATTGAAGCTGTGCTGAAGTTGATGCAGTCTGTACATGGAAGATGATGTTTTACAGCAGTACAAGATCCAACAACACAATATACACCGGAGCTGTTTAATGCTAGACTTTGAGGGGTGTTTTGCGTCTGTTTTTATTTCCACTTACTGGATGTATCACTCACAGAGTGTGTTGCTCTATGAGGGCCTTTAGAAAAATGTTAGGAAATAGTGTTAAGAAAAGTTGTCACGCCCAGCCCGGAGTACATAGACTCCTTAAATATATTGTATATTTTCTGTTTAATTTGTGTTCTTTAAATAGAGTCAATGCATTGCATGGTGTTTCAGTTCCCTTTAAAATTATGTGTATGTACCTTTAATTTCTGTGACACCTCTCTCCCAGTTTGGCTAGGATAGGGTCTAGCTTAGTGTAGACTGGTTACTTGTAGATCTGATTAATAATTGGGGGTAGAGGTGTCGAGCATTGATTACTGTCAGTGATGTGAGTAGGTATAGTGTTATTCTAGTCACATTTGTTTGGTTTTCCTTCTCTTTGCTCCAGTGGACTTCATATGGGATTATGCTCTGTTAAAGTAAGTGTACCTGTTCTCGCTACTAGTGTTCCTTCCCCACAGTATAGGGTCGTATGTAGTATGAGTATTGTATGGTTCAGTATTGCATACGTTGTATATCTGTTAGTGCGTCTATGCCGCGATAAGAGCATAGTAGGCAGGTATTACGTTGTGTACTATATGTATGCAGAATTATGAGTGAATATTTATAAGAAATAAAGATCCAAAACAAAATGTCACCTCCTGCCTTCAATCTCCCTCCTCTATACCACACAACACCTAAGCGTGACAAAAGTAAATAACTTTAAGGAGGTGTTTGTATAATTTCAAGCTATGACAACAGAAATACTTTCTCTTTCTATGACTAGTTGTTACACACATAGCGCAGTCTAAAATGAAGAATTCATATCATTGCAATTTCTTTTCAAATGGCAAAATAAGCACTGCATAGTGTAGAAAAGAAATTACCCCATCTCAATTGCTTTTTTCATATTGTTAAAATTTCATGTGATTTAGGACCAGCCCTAAATCACATGAAATACGTTCTGAGGGAACTATTTTGTAAAACCGAAATATGTGAAATTTGAACTTATGAGAGGGTCAATTACGTTTGTAGGGAACTAAATTGAACACTCGAAAAACGTCAAATATGAACTTAAGAAGATCATGACGTAGCATGTAAATAGCGTAGTTTTTCTAGTTTGGAGGTCGGGGATGGTGGATGGGCGTACAAATCCGCGACTTGCATGCCAGTGTTCGCGAGTTCAAATCCAGACTGGCACTTTGTGTGTGTTTTGTTCTACATTTTTTTGTTCTGCTTGTGTCATGCAGACACGCGATTATCGTTTTTTGTAATGTTAACCCTAACCTTAATTCTAACCTTAACCTCAGTAATGTCATATCTAACCTCAACCGTTAGTAACCTCGTGCCTAACCTTAACCGTTAGTATCCTCCTACCTAACCTTAACTGTGAATGTTGCAGTATAATTTTGAATGCTGTGGAATGTGTAGAATGTTCTCGCATAAATCCACTAAACGAAATGTACCGGAGCAACGTAATTGAAGTACAAATATAGCCTAATAACGAAACGTGCAGTTGGCATATAACGTAATTCAGGTTTTTAAAATAGTTCCCTGAGAATGTAATTTGGGAGAAATTCTGAGATGTACGGTTGAAAAAGACACCTCCATGCCAATAGAATATTTGAAAGGGTTGCGGAAAAAAAGCTTTTCATGAAATTAAAAAATAAATTAAAACAGCTGAAGTTTGATAAATAAGCTTTTCTTCGAAGCAAATATTGAGCCATTGACATAATACAAAAAGTTGTTTGCCAACACAGTTTATTCTTTTATGATAGTAATAACATGGTCCATTAAGCTGGGATTGGAAAAACAATTTGTTATAACTTGAAATCAGTCTTCACACATCAAGTAAAGAGAATGTAAATAAACTCCAGCCTTTGGTTTGTAGTTACTAAATGCATCAGAATGGTTTGGGAATTCATAAAAACATCAGGGAGATCAATCAATAATTATTCAAAATAAATATAGGATACAAAGACATTTTAGCCAATTGGGTGCTTCCAACTTTGTGCCAACAGTTTGTGGAAGGCCTTTTCCTGTTCCAGCATGACTCTGCCATTGTGCACAAAGCAGGGTCCATAAAGACATGTTTGTTGTGGAGGAACTTGAGTGGCCTGCAATGAGCCCTGACCTCAATCCCATTGAACCACCTTTTGGATGAATTGGAATGGTGAGTGCAAGCCATGCCTTCCCGTCCCAACATCAATGGCTGAATGGGCACTAATTCCCACAGACCCTCCAAAATCACACGAAAAGCCTTCCCAGAAGAGTGGCGTCTGTTTTAGCCAAAAAGGGGGTGGCCAACTTGCTCATATGGGTGTGTTAGGACTAATTCTTTATGAGCATCTTATAGAAAAGTTGAGAATGATCTAGCAGTAGTAACGAGGTCATCTCAGTAGCCAAGGACACAGGCCCAGAAAACAAGGGCAAGCAGATAGGGACATTAGAGACAAGGGTTTCTGCAAATTGCTCGAATGTTCTAGAATGTCTTATTTGTATGATACTCAATGTTGTGGTCCCCGAGTGTAAAGAGCAAGTGATGTTTATTGGTTGGGGCAATCCGTACAACCTGTTACCAACCTGTTGTGAAACCTTGTCCCGCACCTGGGGTGCATATTAAGGCCGCATTTACCAACAGATAGATTCTCGTATCCACTCTGTCATGTCTCCAGACCGCATTCGCGGGTTTGTAAGTGTGTCATTCAGACGTCTTGAGCCTGGTGTCTGAACACTTTGCCTAGAAATCAGCCCAGCCAATTGATTTATGGGGCGGCAGTGGCACAGCTGGTCAAGTAGGTTGTCTAGCAACCTGAACGTTTGTGGTTCGATCCCCGGGTCCTCCTGACCGTGTGTCGAGGTGTCCATGAGCAAGACACCTAACCCCAGCTGCTCCCGACAAGCTGTATGAATGAGTGAATGAATGGGGGAGTGTGAGGCTCTGTAAAGCACTTTGAGTGGCCATTGGTTAGAAAAGCGCTATATAAATGCAGTCCATTTACCATTTACACGTGAAGAATTCCCCTGCAATATACATTGCTGTTTTCAAAGCCCCAGGTGGGATCTTTCTAATTCTTCTCGTTCGCTACATTTGGAGATCGCTAAAATCTATCGAAATCTATCAGAGTGTTAAAAGCCTCTAAAACTGAACCACCCATTATCCGACTGTAGAATTTTTATTTAATAAAGAAACTTTTCCCAGCATTTTATTGCCCTCTATAGGTGTGATGCTCAGGTGTACACATACTTTTGGATATATACTGTATATGTTGCTGTCTTTGATGTTATACTGCTGGTCGTTGATGTTATACTGCTTTTCCACTGGTGCTTTACCCCGACACTGGTGGTGCCCCAGGGAGATACGTTAATATCAGCAGCAGGGTTTTGTGTTTCCATTCGATGTTTGACACTGGGGACTTGGGGCGGGCAATTGAGACGGGGAGGGAGTGGTCATTAAAAAATATTTTGACTGACAGCATCGAGCAGCATAAAGAGAAGGTAGACTAGAAAACAGACTTGCCAGTGCAACGTATGTTTTTGGAGCAGTAGGATGTCTGCAATGATACCATGACATTATGACTATTAAACATGACCTGTATTTCTTGTCAGTGTTTCACTCTCAGTAACATTTGGTTCAAAATACACGGTAAACCAATGAAATTCATGTTATTGAAGATTGCTTAGGATTGGCATAACAGTTTCTAGATATCTGTTTTATGCACAAACATGCCACAATCACAAGGAAATCTACAGTATAGGCCTACTCCTCAAGTATAAATAGATGTCATTTAAATTAGTGGACAACAGAACATCAATTATTGCTTATTTAAGTTGAGTAGAAATTACCAAATAAAAAGTAACCAACTCTACACAGAAGAGATTGTATGTGGAAGTATGCAATTTGTGTACTTCAGTGCAAATAAAATGTCCAAGGATAAAAAAGAACTGGTGAAACTAAACAATATTGTCATTGACATGGACGCACTAAACATGAAAGTTTGCCTTTGCTACTGTAGCAACCTGTGCCGTCTTCTATATATGAATGTCCAGGCACAGAAGTGATTCAGGTGAGGACATAGGATAGGGGTCCACCAGTGGTCTGAGGAAGCTGATGAATCCCCTGTTGAAATTTCTCCTCTGCCATCTCTCTGTCTGGAGCCCCTTTTCCTGTCTGACATCATTCTTCTTTATTTATTTTTTATTTAACCTTTATGTAACCAGGTAGACACATTGAGAACAACTTCTCATTTGCAATGGCGACCTGGTGTAAGACAAAGCACATGGTGCAAGAAAACATGAAGTTACAAATGAAGTAACACACAATACAAATACAGAGTGCAGGATATTCATAGAATGCAGTAGGTATAGTGTACTGTACAGTCAGAGCAAATAGGGTCTAGGATAGGGATGTCGGAATACAAAGTAGCAGTGCAAAAATAACACTAGGGTAGGAAACAATGAGTATGGCTATGGAAATGTTAATGTGCAAATTTTACAAAGACTGCTGTGTGTGTGAATATGTGCAAGATGCATTAAGGGTTTGACGAAGGCACTAGGCCATAAACAGGCAAACAGAGGGGGTAGAGTCAACATGGACAATGGTCAGACAATAGATCTGAGCAGAAGCGGAAATTGCATGGGGCAGTGGGGTGTAAGCTGATGTGGAACAGGGATATAAGGTGTTGGTGGTGTTTGCAGCCCCGACAGGTAGGGTGTTGCACCCGGTCTCACTCATGGCAGTGATTATTGAACAGGTTGGGAGGGTAAAAGATGCACAGTGTTTTAGTGGTGGTTGGGTACTTATTGTGGTGGGTAGTGTGTCTCAAAGGGATAAGTTACTGAAGTTGGAGGTGTTGAATAGGGATATGCTAAAATGCCAGGTGCCTGGGAATGCTGCAAAGATAAGAGGGGTGATCACGGGTGTTCCGGAGGATCTGTCCATGGCGGAGCTTAAAGAGGTGGTGTCGGGAGGGGTTGTGGTGGAAGTGAGACGGATGGGCAGTAGAGCGTTGGGGTTAGAGAAGGTGAGTCCCACGGTGTTTTTGGAGTTTGGAGGGCTGTTGCCGAGTAGGGTGCACTTAGGGTTTCTTAGTTTTTATGTGAGGAAATATGTGCCACCGCCACTGAGGTGTTTTAAATGTCAGCGTATGGGGCATGTGGCTGCTGTGTGCAGAGGGCAGGGTAGGTTTGCTTCTATCACTTACTCCCACGTCTATCATTCACTCTGGGTTTCTCCTCGTCTAAATATAGAGGAACTCTCTCTCTCGATTTGACGGCCGGGCCAGAGTGCAGTTTTTCACTCCTGCGAATGCAACAGCCAGTCCATTTCAGCCTAATGTCACCTGTTTTAAAATGTCCAGGACTGTAACTGGCCGACCGGCCGTCAAAGTAAAACGGCCAGTCCGTCCCTGGTTGTCTGAGATGTGTAAAGATGAGTGTGTGCTTGGTAAGGATTCGTTGGTAGTGGGCAGGGTTGAGTTTCTGATGTTTATTTGTAGTGTGGTGAATGTCTGTATTCAGGTTAAGGAAAGAAATGCTATGATAGATGTTGTGGTGGGTGCTGCTAGGGAGTTTATGGGTGTTACTGATGTCAAGGGAGAGATGATCCATGAGTTTATAATGGTTAGGGGGGAGAGTAGCTAGTGGGATGGGGGGGTTGGTGAGGGTGGGTAGGGGTGTTGGGTGATGTAATGGGCTGTGTTCCCATTTCTTATGCTGGATTCACACCAGGCACGGCAAACTGGTTGCGTTCCGGCAGAAGAACATTCATTTCAATAGGAAGCAATGCGCATCTCTGCTGTTGAATTTATCCAACTTGTGCGATGCTTTGCCTTACAACACCAGAAACGGAAGTTGATGTACCACTGAGGAAGAGCTAATATGTCGCTTTCATCAATGGGTTTATTGGGATTGCAAGAAAAGCTTTGACAGCTCAGTGGAAAGTTTTCGTATTGTCAATGAATACTAAACTGAAAAAGCTCCTGCCAGTCACCTTGCTGGAGGAGGACAGATGTATGCAACGCATCTCGTAGATGCGGAAGATTGATTACGATGTTGATCGCGGTGTACAAATGTGTCTGCATTACGATGCCGTATGGTGATATTTTGCCGTATCTGGTGTGAATCCAGCATTAGGGTGGCGGGGTACAGTGGGTGGATTTAAATTGGGTGGGCCGTGACCGGCCTCACACTCCGGTACAGTTGGTTGTGGTATATGCACCTTAAGTCGTTTGCATCTGTCATGGACTGCAGTTTCATAATATTACTGCTTGATGTCATTTTAAAGTAATTGTGAAAGAACAGGTCTCATTTTAGGTATTTTTTCACCAAGCCTGAACTAGTGATGGTCAAAACGAGGCATTTGAAACATTTGAGACAATTGAATTATTTAAGTCAAGGCTTTTTGAAACCGTTTCAAAATCTTTACTCAACAGTGACACCTTCTGGCAACGTTAATTATGGCACACAGCAGTCTTAATTCCACCATGATCAGACAGATGCCTCTGTGGCCGGACTGAGCGATTGTTATTTAGAATTTTTTTTCTACATTGACAGGACTCAGGGGATTCCTTTATTTTTTTCTACCACCTGGCCAGCCTTTGAAGAAATAATCTCGCAGGGCACAGAGGTTGCAGGGATGGCTAAATGGACCATTGCACAGAGGTTGCAGGGATGGCTAAATGGACCATGGCACAGAGGTTGCAGGGATGGCTAAATGGACCACTGCAAGTTTAGATAGGGGAGGGAAGACCCCTGCATTTTTGGCCCAGTACACCAATTCAAAACCAGGGGTCCGTTCTTTGTACATTGCTAACTCAGTTAGCTGGATTTGATTGTTGACGATTTGGCATGATCTTGGATTGTTTGGTTCTTCAATGCTCATCCTGGACTTGCTGTCATAGCAACAGGTGCGTAAGCTTAAACCTGCTCGGGATATAAACAGGATTAGATCACAGATTTTGGAAACCGAAATGGACCAAACTAGTGGCAGAGCTGCACGGGACAGAATTCTGGAACAGCATTTTTATTTTTGTTTAAAAAAAACAACAACAAAAACATGAATAATAAAAGACCAGACATTATGCTTAGCTCAATTTCATTTCAATTATTCATTGTAAAAAAAAATTTTGCCTCAGTTTAGCGACGTACGAAGAACGGACCCCAGGTATACATCTGCTAGGTAACTTTGAACTTCAAACAATAGCATTGGCGCTAGCACTCTGTATTCACCTGGTGTCACTGACTCTGTTGTCGAGGAGTAACCACAGGTTGTCATCATCACCAACGCTCCCCTGGTCTCCCTAGCAATAAAACAAATATACATTTTTAATTGTATAAAGGCCTGTGACCCCTCGCCGGGATAAGTGGTTGATGCTGTTTGTGTGTGTGTTTGTGTGTAAAGGATATATACAGAATGTCAAATACATAAATATATATCCAACAATAATAATAAACCTCTGATGTCATTGGTCCATCTTGTGTCTGATGGCTCAATTTCTCTCACGCATTCAAAATGTTTGTTTTTGATGGCTCATTTTATACACGATACGT
The DNA here is from genome assembly GCA_016801145.1 of Umbra pygmaea. NCBI lineage: Eukaryota > Metazoa > Chordata > Actinopteri > Esociformes > Umbridae > Umbra > Umbra pygmaea. Next base: position 6,019 of record JACXGM010004650.1, on the reverse strand, counting down.
CGGTGTCTTTTGACAGGTGCGACACCGGTATTGTTCAGTGTCATATATTTTTAAACGATACATTGTTCCCGTTGCAGTGATGTGTCGAAAACTTTGAAACAGTTTCGACACTTGTGTGTCGAGCGCCCATCACTAGCCTGAACTGAACTCCAGCTGAATTACTCTAAATTATGTGGGAGCATGAACTAAACTCCAGTTGAATCATTCTGTGCTATTCGTGAGCAGTGTTGGGCAAAGTTACTTTTAGGATTACATTTTAGTTACTTAATGAGTTCACAAATTTGGGGAAAACCCTAATTGAGACAAAATGATCAGTTAACTGTAGGTCATATCTTACTGGTGACCGTGATTGATTTTTTCTTTACTCTTTTTTATTTTTTTTATAGGTCACTGTTAAGATATGAACTCCATTTACCTGATCATTTTGTCTTAATTAGGCACTTACCAAAACTTGTGAAATCATCAAGTAACTGAAAAGTAATCCTAAAAGTAACTTTGCCCAACATTGTTTGTGAGCCTGACCTGGGGCCATGCTAACTGGGCTACTGAAGCTAACAAAACAACCCCAAGAGACACGAGGCGCTAACACTCAATCTATCTGGGATGGGTCGTTCATCGTGGTTTACCACAAACAGGGATGAAGAAAGCTAGCCAGGGAGGTTAAGTACCGAGTTTGATAAGTGGGCCATAGGAGTGCGTCAACCTCTTCTTACCCCGTCTGAGGCGCCATCCTTCAAGTCATGTTTGTTTTGGGTCATTCATGAAGTCGGCAGCAGAGGACACTTCTGTACATTGCCTGCTGTTACAGTTGCTATATTTTAGTGTCCCTTCATTGGGGCACCGTGGACGCGTGTCCACCACCAGTCAAGGTCAAAAACTGGTTTCTAAAGGTGCCAAGACCAGACCCTGGAGGGTCTCAACTGACCTGGGAGTTATAAGTGGTTTTAAACTCTTGCAATTATTGTGTTTAAATGTTTAGTGTCTGTTGGTCTGTGTGTCCCCTTTTAAATTTTAGTATTTTTAGCTGGGAGGGTAAGTCCAGCAGGGCTGGGCTGTCAGGCCTGGTAGAATTGGCCATCTGTCTTTCGGGCCCTGGTAGAATAGGCCATCTGTCTGTTGTGGTATATGGGCCTTTTACAGAGTATAATAAATTGATGTGTTCCACCAGGAGTGCTGTGATATGATTCAATATTTGCATGTATAAGACCGAACACAGTTATTTAATGACCTAGTGTGTGTGACCTTAACCCCAACCCTTTCATAAAACGTGCTGTGCCAAGGGAGTGATACCCTAGCAAACCGGGCCAAGCTTAACCATTTGGTTATAGCGTGTGTTGTGTTAACCTTGCCAGCTAATATCTAAGTGTGTGGTGTGTCGTGCTAGATTTTAGCTTACCCCTGTATTGCTGTGTTAATTAACCAGGTCATTGAAGTTACTGGGCTAGGTTGGAACTTGTGATAACGTGCTGTGTGAACAGGGTTGCCAACTATGGGACGTTGGCTGGCGTGAGACTCTGTAAAATTTCAGTGAGCGCGCGCACGGAGAACACTTTTGGTAACCCTAACCCTAATTTTAGAAATGTTTGTCTTTGTTTACTATAATATAAACCATGATTTATGCAAAAAAATACTAATAGAATGGAAACGCTTATTTTGGAAACGGCAGATGCGTGAGAGTTGGCAACCCTGTGTGTGAATCTTGCAAAGGGGCTGCATTTGGGGGGGGGTTGCTGTGCTAACAAATAGCTGGTGTGTACGCCCGCCAGAGCGAGGCAGGGGGTCTACCTATGGGGGTTTACTCTAGGATGTCTGTTTGGAACTTACCGTGCTGCTATATGCTACCTTGTGAAATTGAGCAATAAAGACTAAGTACTTTTATTCCTTGTGTGTGTGCTGGGTGTGTTCCTAAGCTTTCAGACAAACTGGACCTTCAGGGTTAGTAAAGGTGGTGGCAGCATTCATGTTACCGTTCTCAATCCAGTAATTGCCATATACCTAAGGGTATCAAGGTATATTACAGTATTGAACAAAACAGTTGTCATCTAATGCTGCCATCTGCTGGAATCTCCGATGTTAACCAGAAATCCAAAATACTTTTACAGACATTCTTACTAAACTGTAAATTACTACGAAATCATCTAACTTCATTACTATGTCTTCACAGTGTCAAAAAACATTATTATTTTTAAAAAATTTTAACACTGATGCTGTCCCATTGCTTTTTTCTATGGAAAGAAATGCATGTGCGGAGATGGATGTCTTTGTTAGATATGTAAACTGTATATTATTTTATTTTTTCAAGTCAGACCTAATTTTACTCAGCAAAACCTTCCCTTTTAATTAATATTGGCTGAGTACAAGCAGCTGTCAACACACATTATTCACAAATATCTTTTTTTCTGAGGTCTGCTCAGTCATTCCCTTTAGAGAATTATGCCTGTATGCTTTTGCAAATATCTCAAAATGTATATTTTACAATTTCTTCAAGTGGGTCATCATTTTAATAAAGACTAATCTACTATTTTAAATGCAATACATTTAGCAAGTAGGAGGTGCTTATAAATCCTTTAGACTCAAACTAGTAATTCAAAGTGATGGGCGATTCATGAACGATTCGTTCTTTTTGAAGAAATCTTATGAAAGACCGGTACGTACGATTCATACTGGATCGTTCATTTTGTTATTTTTCTTTTTTTTCTATGATCCAGTATCCTGCTCAGTACCAGTACCTGAATTGTTCATATTGTTCTTTTTGGCGCAGGTGCATTACTTTCTATGATCCAGTATACTGCCCTATACCAATGACAGTATATGAATGGACAAACAGACGGCATTCATTCCTATAGAGACCAAGTGAAGTCAATTACAAGCACTTTTTCGGTATTAGCTGAGCATACTGCGCAGCCTCATGATGAGCGTGATGACATAGATGTGACATGAGCAATGTGTCTGAATGTTGTAATACCTCTCGTAGGTTTGCCGAGAGAAATCTGAATCATTACGAATCTTGCCTCTTGCAGAGAAAGGAGAGCGTGACTAGGAGTTGTCCATGAGCGTAGTAGCAGGAGCAACATTTGGTAAATATTCTAATTATTTTGTCATTTTGACTGTATGCCTCCACGTCCCCCTGATTACCTGCGAGCTTCTCCTGGACTTTACAATCATTTTTCTACTGTGACACAGTAAGTCGCATGGTTATGACACAATATTTCGCATATTTTCACGAAAAACGCTGCTACGGGGCCATAACGTGAGATTCAAGGTAATGGAGCTTTTTATACATTAGCCGCTTTCCGACCGCAGGGATTTTTTTCAGTTCCTAGAACATAACGTTCCTATAACCCTTTTTTTCTTGCTTTCCGATAGAAGAAATTGCGGGATTATTTAGTTCCTCGCACCGCCGTTCCTATAACCTTTTTAGCTCCTACTCCAGAGCAGGGTCTTTCTATTTTCCCTTTTCCTAGGTCCACGTTGATTGGTCCAATTTATAAATTACACCGGTTGCTTCGTTTGTCTGTTGCGTATAATGCTACATATCATGCTGGAGCCTTCGTCTTTTGTGTTTCTGTGTTAAGTAGCTACTCAATTTCTATGAATCCAGTCTAGTTTTTAAACGCCGCGGTTCAAACTCCGTTATTAGGACATTATCATCACAACATTATTTTTATAAATTTGTATTGGATGTCGTTTTCAGCCTCGTAATCTGAAAGAACAGCAAGCCGCGGTAGGAACCCAGCACTACTTGGGCTGAAAACAACCAGATCATCCGCATACATAAGATGATTTACACACTTATCTCCAATTATACACCCATTGTTACAAACATTAAACTGTGAAATGTTGTATGTAGCGCTACACTAAAGTCTAGTGACAACGCTATAAAAGCTTGTTGCGGTGCTTGCGTCACTCCTTTATCCCTCCTACCAGTTCCTATGGCCACTTGACCAGTGCGAATGCAAAGAGCAAAACCGGTTTTGGGGGAGAGTAGTTAGTAGAACTGTTTAGAAGTGGACTGTTCCTATAAGTACGTTCCTGTAACTACTTGGTCGGAAAGCGGCTATTGTCCTGTTTCTATAGAAATAAACAAAAGGACAAATAGAGTCTTTAAACGCTTCAGATGTTAATTTATTTGCTGTCAAATTGACCCCTAAAATGAATGGAATGCTAACATATGGTGATAGCCAGGTAGCATCCGAATTCACCCAGGGCTGCTTCAACTTCCGGGTCTAAGCCTAGCCCCTTGCTCGGTACTAGTAACTGAATCATTCATATCGTTCTTTTTGGCACAGGCGTATTACTTCTATGATCCAGTATTCTGCTCGGTACTATACTGAGTTGTTCATATCATTCTTTTTGGTGCAGGCACATTATTAAAGAGAACGGCGACACTGTTGATGAACCGCCCATGCTGGCTTTCCTGGTAGGCTCCCCACTCTCCACTGGGATATCCTCACTCCAATGCTACCCCTGCGGTGGTTACGGTCTGATGGTGACCTTTTGGGAGTGTGGTCTTGGCAATGTGGGTGGGTCGGAAGCATGCCTGCTTGCTCCTGCCCGAGGCTTTCCTTGTGCAGGACCACGTCTCTTGTCCCCCCCGTCTCAGCCCCAGATGTTATGCTGCAATAGTTTATGTGCCGGGGGACTAGGGTTTTTCTGTCCCCAGAGGCAGATTATGTATTCATTTTGGGGTCAGAGCTGTATCAAGGTACTAGACCCAAGGTATGCCCACTCTAATGTTCCTGATGTCATGTTCATCCTAGGAGGACCCAAACCCTTGGAACATGCGACAGGACCATGTGGCCTTATGACTCCTTCCTGTCTCCGTCCTATGCCCAACCCGCTGCTCTGCTGGATCCCACGTCACTGTGGTTGATGATCACGTTTCCTGCAGCTTTCATCTCCAGGGGGCTTTACTTTCTCCCTTCACAAGACAACCGAACTGTATTGATGCTACATAAAGACTATGGTCACAGCCCACCCATCATATCTTCATTGTTGGACAATAATTTAACACTGATAAACAAAGTGACCTTATTACAATGTGCTGTGTACCTTCAGATCCCCCACTCGGTACAGCCAGAAGAGGACTGGCCACCCCCTTGAGTCTGGCCTCTCTCTAAGTTTCTTCCCATGTCCCACCTACTAGGGAGTTTTTCCTAGCCACTGTGCATCACTTGTGTTGCTTGCTTTTGGGGTTCTTGGGCCGGGTGTCTGTCAAAGCAGTTGTTAAGTAGCTGTGGTAAGTCTGTGGTAATTCTTTTATCTCTGGTCCGATTACGACTATGTCTACTGGAGTAGGGCGTTTCAGTAGAAGCCTTTGTCTCCACACCTAGCTGCTGTCTGCTTGCAAATCCCACAATATGGGATTTATTGACAGTTTTAATCTGTTTTGGAATCGATTCCCACTCTTCCTTGCAGATAGAGTACACCGAAACAGGCAGGGTAGCTGAATGATAGCGGTTACAGCACGTTGTTCAATCTTCCCCATGTGACTAACTGTTGATATCACATGTCCCCTTAGCAGAATCTCTCTGTCTCCTATGGTGTCACCTCAGAGTAATGTTTACCCTGCTAGTGCCCCCTATTTGCCTTGTCTGTTACCACACTCACCTGTCTTTTAACCCATATGGGCTACCTCTGCCGGATCCCTTTTGCTGCGGCTGCTACCTGCTCTCCTGCTGCTCCGATCAAAATGTGTTTGAAAAATGCATGCTCTATAGCAAACAAGACTCATATTTTAAACAACATATTTTGGGAACATAAGTACGGAAGCCGAGAACGGCCATGGATTTTTTTTTATTTTATGACTTATTAAGTCGTTATATCGATATAACAAAGATCGTTTTATAGAGATAAAGAATTAATTAATAATGTGCTCGTCTTGAATTCAAACTAATGCGCTGCAACGAACGGCTTCCGTAGTGCCACTGGCTGTAGCTGTAGCCTACCGCACTTCGGTGAAGTTAGACAGAAACTGGCAGATTGGCAGATTCGCGGTTTGCGGTTCAATAGATCATTA
>JACXGM010004649.1:18281-37405 GCA_016801145.1 Umbra pygmaea | reverse complement strand
ACCGCCGTTCCTATAACCTTTTTAGCTCCTACTCCAGAGCAGGGTCTTTCCATTTTCCCTTTTCCTAGGTCTACGTTGATTGGTCCAATTTATAAATTACGCCGGTCGCCTCGTTTGTCTGTTGTGTATAATGCTACATATTATGCTGGAGCCTTCGTCTTTTGTGTTTCTGTGTTAAGTAGCTACTCAATTTCTATGACTCCAGTTTTTAAACGCCGCGTTTCGAACTCCGTTATTAGGACATTATCAACACAACATTCTTTTTATAAAATTGTATTGATGTCGTTTTCAGCCTCGTAATCTGAACAAACAAACAGCAAGCCGCGGAAGGAACCCATCACTACTTGGGCGGAAAACAACCAGATCATCCGCATACATAAGATGATTTACACACTTATCTCCAATTATACACCCAGTGTTACAAACATTAAACTGTGAAACGTTGTATGTAGCGCTACACTGAAGTCTGTTGCGGTGCTTGCGTCACGCCCTTATCCCTCCTACCAGTTCATATGGCCACTTGACCAGTGCGAATGCAAAGAGCAAAACTGGTTTTGGGGGAGAGTAGTTAGTAGAACTGTTTAGAAGTGGACTGTTCCTATAACTACGTTCCTGTAACTACTTGGTCGGAAAGCGGCTATTATTATTCATTTGTTTTAATGTACTGCATCACATTTTGCCCAGTTTTTACACTGATTGGTCCACTGTTAGCTCGATTTTGACAGTGAACAAGCTTAATGTGCTGCATATCATTGGAATGGGATCAGCAGATGTTAGAGGTGAATTAGAATGCTCAGAAGTGTGGCAGAAAAAAAGAGCTAATTATCTAGAACTTAGCCTAAATTCCCTAATGATGATTAACACCTTGGCAACTTGTTCACCCTCTGGCAAATCAGACAGGTAATTGAACAATCATGTTCTCATTAAAACAACTGGCTGTTCACAACACATTGATAGAAAAACAAAGAGCTAGCTCCTGAGGAGCAAAAAATTTGAGCAGAGGAGAAGAATTCAGAATGACATCCATCCCTAGTTATTGCTCTTGACATTTGGGCAGGCGCCTCAGCGCACATGCGCAGTGTACACACTTCGGGCTAAACCAGGCGGACATACGCGCATGCAGAAGAGAATGAATAATAAAGTGTGTCAAACCTGACCTATGCGTTCACTTCATTTAGACATCCCGTTATTTGACACATGTCAACCCAGCCTCACCCCTATACCCCCTCACACCTCTCTCCCTTCACTCTCCAAAGCCGCAAAATGTGGACTTGACTTTGCAATAAAATAGTGCCTCCTAGTCTGCTCATGTGTTACTTTATATCACTATGAAGTAATAGGTCTAGGCCTATCTGTTGAACTGCGAAAACGAATTGGACAGGGGCAAACATCATGGTTATTACAGTTTTTGAAGCGCGTTTTTAATGCCCGGCTGCCTGTCGCCACGAGCCATGGTAGAATAGCGCAGGAAAAGAACACCTTTGAACTGAATGAGCACGCGGAGAAACAACAAGCCTACAATTTGACCGGCTACCCAGCCTAGTATTAAGCCCATTTAACTCCCTTGAATTTTAACCCGCCTCCGAAGGGTGACCGTTTTTGTCTCAGACAGTGCCTCTAAACAAATGTACTACTCCTCCCCTCACCCTGTCCCTTCCTTGCCTTTTGTAATTTGCTCTCGCGTGTCTTATTTGTGTGTGTGAAGCCACCCGATGACCAGAGCAGACAGGGATCTCACCTCCTCCAGACACAGGCAGAGACGATATATTGAGAGAAGAGAAAAGAGAGAGCGACACAAATTACGAGAACACAGCGACATAACCGACCTTCTTCACCTCCCAAGGAAAAAGCAACCCTCATCATCACCAAGTGCCGGTAAGTGACCGCAACCAGATCGAACTTCAAAAAATGACAGACAGACGGGGCAGGTTTTTTTCCCGTTATAGGTATTGCGCGTCAAGGGCTGGTGCTACTCCCTGTGGTTACACCGTTTACGAACAGAGCTGTGCTCCCCAGTACTGCGTGTGTGCTGTTATAAACTACGCGCTCTTTCCCAGTTAGTGATTGTCGATTGTGGAAAGCCGTTTGGATTAGAAGGCGATTCCTCCAACCATGAGCTCGTGAACGCTGCCAATAGGCTACATCAGCTCTCGAGTGGGTATGCACGATTCAGAATTTGATGGTAGCACTCCAGTCAGAGAAACAGATACACTTATTTGCTCACGTCTCATACCTGTCAATGAGCTCATGATGCCAGACCAGCTGTAAACCTGATTTTGTTCGCTATGGATAGGCTTAATTCATTGCAATGTGTTAAATTATATTGACATCTCATTGCTCTTCCATTTTTCAAAAGTAAATGTCTTAATAACTCTTTTTTAATGTTTAACTGGATATTAGGTCAACTGAGTTTGGTGTTTCAGTTGACCTAACCTTAACCTTTATGAAACCACAACACAACAAACAAGGTTTACAAAATAAATACTTTTTATCAAATCTACTTTCTTTAAACACAGCATGTGTTATTTACTTGGTGATTCGACTCCTGGATGCTGATTACCTGAAAGTCGTGGTATTATGAGACAATCATTGTCAATTGTCATATAAAGGGTTTGGTTTATAACAGCAATAAGGCACCTTAGATGTTTGTGGTATTTGGTTTGCTATAGTCTCATATACACAAGCTGATTTGCACAGCACATTCATGCTGCAAGTTGGGTTCACTTTCTTGAAGTGACAAAATGTCAGGGATTTGATCTAGCAACCTTTCAGTTCTTGGTCATATGCTTGACGTGCAAGACTATCTGCCACACACTACATTAACAGAACCCCTCATTCTATAGGCTATATCCCTACATCTATAATTTTAGTACAACCCCAATTCTGAAAAAGTTGGGACAGTATGAAGAATGCAAAAAAACAACAGAAAGTGTCATTTGAAAATTCAATTCAACATGTAATTTGTTGAAAACATTATTAACACAATATGGGTTGTTTAATTTTGTTAATTAAATTTATTTTTGAAAATATATACTCATTTCAAATCCGATGCAACACTCTCTAAAATGTTGGGACAGTTGACTGTTTTCCACTGTGTAACATCACCTTTTCTTCTAATTACACATATTAAGCATTTTGGCACTGAAGATACAAGTTGGTTAAGTTAAGCAAGCAGAATTTTACCCCTTTTAACTATTATGCATGTCCTTAGCTGTGCAATTGTATGGGGCTTTTGTTGCCTTATCTTGCGATTCATGCACCACACATTCTCAGTCGGCAACAGGTCACGCCATGCTAGCACCTGTACTCTCTGCTTACGCAACAATGGGCTTGTAGTGTAGTTGGAAAAGATGACATCTGGATGGCAGCATATGTTGCTCCAAAATGTTTACATATCTTTCTGTGTTAAAGGTGCCCTCAAAGATGTGAAATTTTGTTTCAGAATTAGGGTTGTATATATTTTTAGCACTTTAACATACTTTGTATTGTTAAATCTTGCCATTTGAATATCTCACTCCAACCAAAGAGTTCTTTCCTCCTCTGATAATGTGCGTGATTGTTTCAGTGATGAAAGATATAGCCCCAATTTTTCTACTGCTCATCCTCGCCTAGGCTTTCTCTCCTAAAAAAAGTGCCCTAAGAACTTTGGAGTGTCCAGTCACAGTCTGTGTGTGTTTGTCCCGGGCTGTCCTCTCAAATGATTATCACCACGGCATGGTGTCCAGTATTTCTTCATTTTCCTCACTCGGTCTGAGTACGTGTCTGATTTGGGTATACTGTTCTCTGATATCTGTTTAAAGAACTGTCTGATGCCACTGCACTGTCCCCTTGTTTACAAACTGGTTGATGAATTGGTGACACTGGTCATAAAAGTCACAGTTGTGTCACTAGTGAGAGTAAGTGTTCTGCAATGCGACTGTTTATTTTTTCTGTGTATATACTGTATATGGTTGTCACTGAAGTCTGAAATGTGCGTCTGTTCTTTACTATGGCGCCTGAACTCTAATTAAGCAACAATGCAGAAGGTGTTGTGGGATATGGCATGACATGGTATACCTAGATACCGCCCTTAGCCTTGATAAATTGACCATATCACAAAAAACTCTGAGATGCCTTTATAAACTTATTACTCACTCTCATTTCTTTTGATAGCAGTGGTTTACAGTCATCACATGTTTAAGCAAATCTGCATTTACAGTTTGAACCACCTGTTTTATATACACAGCTTATTTACAGTTACTTAAATAACAGATGATCCAGTCACTTACATTAGCTTTGATAGCCCAGGGATTCGAAACATCAACCTTTTGTCTATTGGGCCAACACATTTTACCAAATGCAATATGCAGTCTATGATTATTTAAATACTAAACATGTATTGTTTCTGCATTGATTCATGGTTTATTACCTACACAGAAAACAGGGGCTAGAAGTAGATGAAGTAGAGTTTTTGCTTAAAGAGCACTGGTCCACGCTGGCCCAGAAAAAATAAAATTGTAACACTCATTATTGTAATGTATAAATATTATGTTGTAATACACATTATGTAATTATATATATACAGTTGTGCTCAAAAGTTAGCATACCCCTGAAGAATTGGTAATAAATGTACTGTACCATTTTTAAAGAAAACATGAATGAGCAAGCAAAACAATTTTTGCTTATTTCTCATGGGATTCATATTCAACTGTACTGTAGGTCATAACAGAATGGCACAATCATAAAGCAAAACATGGCAATAAGGAAAATAATGAAATTACCTCTGTTCAAAAGTCTGTACACCCTCAGTTCTCAATATGGTGTATTTGTCACAATGTAGCGTGGAATATGAAGGAGGGAGACCAGGCCAGGAGTAGAGTGCTGTTGTTGTTCTTTATTTCATCCAGTGAATAGTAATTGTCCTCTGAACTTTTAGCATACATGACTACAGGAGTGCACAGCATTTATCTCTGTCGCGATCTTTTAAATCGCGGTCGAATAAGTCGAATTGTTCGACCGCAATTGCAATTCCAATTGCAATTGCAATTCCAATGCGTTCTACATAATTGTTGCCACGGCTACTGTCACAGATCACGCAGCAGGGTATTTTCCTGTCGGGGACCACAAGGTATCGCTAACATGAATGAAACCCCCTACTGCTACGATCTAGGCTATCTGTGTTGTGTACATAGTGTAAACAAACAACAGAAAAAGAGCATTATTGTGACCTCGTGACCGTTAACTCTGCGACCAACCATGCAACAACCAAGAAGCTCCGTGGGGGACTAGTTAAAAAAATGTACAATGATAAGTTTGAGTGTAAATTTCGCCAAGCAAAGCTGGCATACCACAACTCCACAACAACGATGCATAGCCACCTGAGGTCAAAGCACCTGGCAGCAGCTTCATCCTCCTCAGGCAGCACCCAGCAGTCAATGGCTAGTTTCTTGGGTAGACGTAAGTTGGATGATAGGCGCAGTGAGCAAATCACTATGCTAATTTTTAAGATGATAGCTAAGAATATGATCTAAATGAGAAGAAATATCCCGGCCTGGCAAAGTTAGCAATCTCCTACTTGAGTGTGCCTGTGACTTCTGTGCCACCGAGCACGTATTCTCTGCGGCTGGTCTAATTGTTAATAGGTTGCGCTCGCGTCTCCTCCCAGAGCATATAGACATGCACATTTTTTTTAACAAGAATATAACATATCCCTAAGCGTTAGGCTATGCATAGTTATATTGATTGAAACTAATTTGTTTTAAAAATAGGCTATTGCCAGTAACAAGGCAGGTTCGCATAAAATCATTATGACATGTATCCTACTGCATTCATTTAATTTTTTGATCTAACAAGCATCTGGTTTGACGATGCAGAAATGGACTGTCACGCTTATTGTTTTTTTCTTCCAATTAACATAGGCCTACTATGTAAAAAAACGACATGTTACTTGTTCCATTAATAAACAGTTTGTTTGATGACAAATCGCTAAAGATGACATTGGCCTCCCTTTCTGTCATTGTGAGAATGTGCATTTTTTGTTGTTTTATTAGCTGTTCATAATATAGCTTTATTAGCTGTTCAAAATAGCTGTTCAAAATATTCAACCTTTGCTCCTCAATTGTCGATTGGAATATTTGGCAGAAATTCACATCACTACTGCCTACTATGCTCTATCGTGGCTAACAGATATAAAGTGTACGTATTACTCAACTATACAACAACTATACTACATATGACCCTTAACGTGGGGAAGACACACTAGTAGCAAGTACAATGAACACTTACTTGACAGAGAATATTCCATTATACCGGCCTCTGGAGAATACATATGAATCAACGAGAACAGAAGAATTTCCACTTGTGACAATGTATCAATGAACCGCACCGCCCCCGGACACCAGAGGAGCAAATACACACCGGCTGAAAGTAATTAGCAATTAATATTAGGTTAGAAGAGACCTAACCTAACGACTGGTGTCCAGGGGGTGGTGTCAAATTTCCATAACACACATACATATAAACATACAACTCAACTCAAAACCACAGTTCCTTAGACTGGATATACAAATACACATATATATTAAAAACTAAATACACATATATGTGCAAGAGTCTATTTCTCAGTCAATGGGACGGCATCCCACTTTGGGATACCGTTACAGTATTGCCACCTTTAACACCAATGACAGCATTGTTATGATAGTTGTATATGAGGCCCTGAATTCTTGCAAGTGGTATAGCTGCCCATTTGTCTTAGCAAAATGCCTCCAGGTCCTGCAAAGTCTTTAGTCATCTTGCATGAACCACAGGTTTGAGATCTCCCCAGAGTGAGTAGCTTGATGATATTAAGGCCACGAGACTCTGATGGCCATTCCAGAAACGTTACCTTTTTCTGCTGTAGTCACTAGAGGGTTAACTTCTTTTTTTATGTTGTATCCTGAACAATTTGTTTGGCAGATATCTTTCTTGATCTACCTGGCCTTGGCATGGTATCAAGAGATCCCTGAATCTTCCACTTCGAAATAAGTGATTGAACAGTATTGACTGGCATTTGCAAGGCTTTGGATGTCTTTTTATATCCTTTTCCAACTTTATCCAGTTCCAGTACCTTATTATGCAGGTCTTTTGACAGTTATTTTTGCTCTAGAGCTAACAAACGTATTGACTATTCATACATAGACACTATTTGCAATTGAAAATGCCACATGTGTGGAAAATGAACCTTTAATTGCCACTTTAACCTGTGTGTGTCACCATGTGTCTGTAACAAGGCCAAATATTCAAGGGTATGTAAACTTTTGATCAGGGCCATTTGGGGGATTTCTGTAATCACTATGGTTTACAAAGGTGCCAAACAACTGTGTGATAATTATTGGCTTCATATGTTCACTATTGTTACATAACGGTCAGATGTTTTGCACAAACAGTCATCTTGTCACAATCAATGCCAAAATTTCTGAGCACAACTCTAATTATGTAATTTTTTATTTCTTTAGATAGATGATTTTACAATGGGAGAGACAAGAGGAGATAAATTGAGAAAGGAGAGGATGGGGCGAGAACCCACAACCTTCCGGGTGGCAATAATGCATCTCTACAGCCAGACTATGGGACCTGTTCAGCCTATTGTTCCAATATGAATCACACAGTTTAAAAAATATTCTAATTTCCCTTCTGAGAGGGCTTGAGATTTCCTTAGCGTCATGCCAGTTTAGCAGATCTGAAACCGTGGGCATGGCGCAGCGGCTGTTATTTTGGGCAACGATGTTAGCAGTGACGATGTTATCTTCCTGTCAAATCAGGGATTGGTTTCCGACCATGGGCAGACTGGGACGGAAACACAAACACATGCTGTAAACACGCACAAAGGCATACACATTTACACACACATAAATAAATATACACGCACATGCACGCTCACACAAACACACAGACACACACGAGCAGAGGAGGCAGGGATAAGAGAGATCTGACGGTCGGTGAATGACAGAGCCCTAATGGAACAGATGAGAATGGAGGAGAACAGTTGTAACAATCTGAAGAGACTCAAGTTGAAACACAGTTGAGTTTAGATGTCAGTGTAGAAAACTAGTGTCATGGCAGGGTCACCAATACCTGTACCCTTGCACTGCAACTCTCCTCATATGCTCTAATAAAGTGAGTTGCAGGAGCATTAGAGTTTACCAGCCTTTTACAAGTAGAGAAAATTTTTCACCTTGCCGGGTTGGAGATTTGACCCAGTAACATTTGGGTTAGCGGCCAGACGATCTAACCGCTGGGCTGTCTGCTGTTGATCACATTGCATGACAGCAAACAGTAAATAAATTCCCCAACATGTGGCGACTTGCAGGAGCTCACTGTATTACGGCTTCCCTTCTTCCTCCATTTCTCTTTTTTGCCTCTGCTGCAACTGAGGAGACATCTCATCTCTCTCTCTCTCTCTCCATCATCTTTTTCTTCCATTCTTCATTGTCACCTCTTCCTGTTTGCCTCTCTTCAGTCTGCTTTGGAGCGAGGAATTGACAGCTGCAGAGCTACGCCCACCAGCTCTCTCCTCCTCCTCCCTCTCTCTCTTTTTCCCTCTCTCTCTTCCTCTCTCTTCCCCACCCTCTCTTTCTCTTGCTCTCAGCTAGAAGCCAGCAGGAGAAGTGCTGGAGAAGTGAAGTTTGCCAAGACATGAATTATAAGACTAATGGGTTTAAGTGGCTTGTCCTAACATTGTCTCCTGTTACCAGTCCAGAACACAGGCAGTCTTAGGAAGAATAACACCAACAGAAAATACCGGTACTATCAGTTTTTTTTTAGGTCAAGATTTGGAATTCATCAAAGAAAATGTTAATTTACGGCCTTTTTTCCTTCTCCACTCACAGATCTTCAAAGTATTCTATTGTTATTTAGTTGAGTGCTACGCCTTCTTGAACTGCAAAGCAGCTTTTCTATGAGTGTGTCCGTGTCATTACAATATCTGTCATTGTAGGATAAGCCACTTGTAATAGTGGCTTAAAAATAATAATAAACTGGGACAGAAATGACTTACAATTGAATACAAAACATCAGTAAATTAGGAATAAGGATGGTTGTGTATGAATTTGGATAGCATAAATCTTTTTAAACGTCTACAGTATGTGGCCATTCCGCTGGTTGTATGAGATGATTTTGGACTCCACAACTGTCCTCTGTTCAAACAGTGACTCTGTTCATTCCTCATTTAGTCTGTTGTCTTTTCAAAAACTTGTGACCGATCTATTTTAGACTGCCATTTCATATTGTGATTGATGAGGCACAATCACAGTTTTATGTTGTAACTGAATAGCGGCATGGTTTGTGGGAAATAAAAGCGTCCTCTGTTTCCTCTAGCAACTATTTTTCTTTAAAAGGTTTCATTGTGACCCTGTTGACTCCTTTCACTCTTTTGTTATGTCAAATTTGCTATTATTGCCTTGTTCATTGTGGCAATTCCCAATGGGTTGGGTGGAGTTGAGTGTCCTTCAGTGCACATCATACCAAGCTGTTTGGTTTACCATCAGGATGAATTTGCTGGACCCTACCCACGTGAATTACAGCAAATTTTCTGATCAACAATCAGCAATATGCGGGGCGGGCGCTTGACCCACCACAGGGGGTCACTAGCACAACCATGTCCAAAGTACTACCATTCACCCCAAACAGTGCTGAGCCAATTTGCACCGCCCTTTGCCACCACGATCAGGATATTAACGTCCTCTAGTTCCTTTTTTAATTTTTCAAGTGGATGAAGAAGTGCTCATGTCTAAATCCTCCATTAGGATCCTCACATAAACCTCTTTCTACCTCTTGACAGCATCATATGATTTAGGCAAGTCTGAGTGTTACTCATGTTTTTCAAGTTAACATTTTGCTCTTCTTACAATACTCTTCATATTTTCCGATGGTCCTAGTAAAATTGGTTCATGCTTTCTTTTTCCCGTTTACCTTTCAAGTCTGCAAATTATTTACTTTTTAAACAGCTAAAAAAACTCAGCAGCTTGCTAAGATCAAATGGAAACACAGTTTTCAATATGCCAAAGAAAACAGGCCTTTTACCTCCTTAATACCCTGAGACGGTCTATATTGTTATGAAAGTATAGCCAGTTTCTCTGCTCTTTTGGGACCTCTTTTGTCAGTCTACACACTCTGGGGATGGGGCTAATATGACCTGTCTCCACCCTTCTATACCCCCCCCATTTTACCCCAACCTCCTACTGGAACAACCACACGAGGGGTTGTCTCCTGTATTCCTGCGAGGAAAATACTGCGTTTCATTTTGTGAAATGAGTCCATTCTCTTTGACCTCGTCTTTTCATCAGGATGCTCTGTGCATATTTTGGTCCCCTTTTCCTGAGCGTATTTTACTAATTGGTGGCTATACTTGCTCAACACGATTGCCTTTGATCATGGCGGATCATTACGTTTACCTCATTAATTTGCTCAATGTGATTTTCTTCAAAAAATTTAAGGGTCCACATAAAATTGGATTAATAATACATCATATGTGCCAAGCGAGAATGGAATTCCTTTGTGATTTCTAGCGGTTTTCATTTCTACCTCCTCTGTTCTCTTAACTGTCCTACGAGATGTCTGTACATGTCTTTTAGAAGTGGGCCAGGTTGTACAATGCATGAGAAACAGGTTTTTAGGTGATCACACACATCCATTTGCAGGTAGCCTAGCAGTTAGAACATTAGATCGGTAATCCAAAGGTTTCTAGATTGAATCCCAGAGCAGACAAAGGTGAATTATCAGTTCTTCTATCCAAGTAGGTTAACCCTAAATGTGCCCCTGGCATTTAGTAGAGCAGTCCCAAGCAACTTGTCAATTTGGGAGCGTTAGGTTAAAAGCTAAATGTAAATTACCTTTAGATGCACAATTGATGGCTAAAATTATGTAATCTTTAAAAGATCCATTGGTTCATCCCTCTATCCTCTAGGGCAGAGTATTGCTGGGAGGTATGACCAAAAATGTACATCACAGTATTTTTCAAAATTCTACCAGTTTCAAGGTATATGACGGTATTTTTTTATTTCATGCATAGTCAGTGTTCCCAGCATTTTCTACTGGTTGAGAGAGGAATTATTGCAGAGGATGGTCTATTTTATTGTCATGATGAGTGAATATTGTACCTGCGGATGTGGAGGGCGCTGCCCTTAACTTCCTACATTTTTTATATTCCAAGACGTGCTTGCGGCTAAGGTTGTGGTGCAAATTGCTTGTGTGGCCTCCTGCAGCGACATTAGTTTGGATGACGTCGGATTTTCTGAAACTAAAAAACCTCCAAACAACAGACGCGGCTTCTCTTTTTGGTACAAGTTCTTCTGTGTCACAAGTTATTCTACTAGAACTGCAGCATCCATCTTTACCATAACTTAACACCAGAGCACTACTGTTTACCCTTACCACGCCTCGCAGTCGCACCATGCATGTTTAGAAGTGCAAAATTGAAAAGGATCCGATCTGAAACAGTGTCGCGTAGCGTTGCGTTCTGGACGTTGTGTATTCAAACTCATCGGTATGGCGGTACATTAAAATTAATATTATAATGAAACGAGACACTGGTATTCGGTGTGAACTGATATACCGCCCAGCACTAGGGCAGAGGCAACTCTTACCCTACAAGGTCAAGAGTCTTGCTTTTCTGTTATTCCTCATTATTAATTGCACTCACCTGGGGTCTCAGGTCTAAATAAGTCCAAGATTTTAGGGTTGTAATTAGGGATGCACCGAATGTTCAGCCACAGAAATTTTTGTCCGAAAGACTTTTATCACCGAAACAATACGGCCAAAATGTTGTGATGATGCAAACAGAAACCGCGACCTGCACATGCTTGTCTGAAGCATATATTGTATAATTGTGTGGCTGACTGCAAGAAAGAACCCATCTGATGTCGTGTTCACTCATTGTTGGCTATAGGCCCAAAAAGATCGGAAATGTGTTCCCTGTCAAAATTGACATTTTTTATGTTTTGTATAGGTTACACCATTAACTTCATTGTAATGTACAAAATAACCATGATTACTTGTGAAAAACAGTTAATTTCAGTGGTTTTTGGACATGTTAGCTAGCCAGATTTTCAAGTCTTGTTAAATCGAAAGCTTTGTTACGTCGCCTGCTCTTTAGTGTTGACGAACTGACCGAAGAGTTGGTTAATTAACCTGACTCGTGTCACAGAACCGGGAGAATCGAGTGCCATACGTTAATGAACTGACTCACTCCTGTTTTTACCTCATTCGTGCCGGCAGCACTTCCAGTCCTGCACTAGAACGAGTTGAGAAGTTAACGAACTCTTGCCGAATGAGAGTTAACAGCACGTTAGGTAGGCTACGGTTCACCAATTCACAACTCCCATTAGGCTAGGCGAGGGAATATTTCCATCATGAGAAGCTTACAGATTTTGAACATAACATCACCAAGTATTGATAAACTGTGTACGTTATCGGCTACCTTAATGTGTTTAGTTGTGCAATAGATGCAAGTATTCAGCAAAGTGTGATCAGTAATTTTAAGAATGTAGGCTGTCACGAGAAGACCGCGCACCTCGGCTACTGAACGAGACCGAAAGTAACCGTGCAACTGCTCAAGTCTAATGTAATCAAGCGGAATTGCAGAGACCGTGCACCTCCGCACCAAAGTACTGAACGAGACCGAAAGTAACCGTGCAACCGCTTGAGTCTAATGTAATCAGGCAGAATTGCCATGAACACAATCATCTATGCACTAGAATCAAGGCTTGGTTAATAACCCAAAATTGCAGAGAACCAAGACACACACATTATCCATGGGGAAGTACATCACATACAAATACACGTCATGTTATCTTGGTAGTTATGTTAAGTTAATGTTGCAGGCTGGATGGTAGAGGCTGTCACAAGGAGAGGCTACTGAATGAAACCGTAACTGAGGGTACTGCATGAGTCTAATGTAATCAAAAGGGTGTCCCCTCCCCCCACAAGCATGCGAACCGGTGACTGAATCTATTAACTCGATAGGCCAACCAACAACCATCCGGTTAAACCGACTTGCGTAAAAGAGTCGGTTGTCCTATCACTACTGCTCTTTTGAGTGCTGCAGCAGACAGACCCAAACAACCGATCAGTGAAGTCAGCCTGTGTTAAACTTAAAAATAACTTGCTAAAAGTTCTTAATCTTGCATTTAAAACTGACATTTACATTCACAACGTGATCATGAACAAACTGATTTCTTTCCATTTACGTTACATCAACATATTTTTATAAGAGGGTTGAGCCCATGCTCCGAAGTGCAAGTTATGAAAATAGGCTATGATAAAAATATATAAACATCATTTTAGTAATGTCATGAAGGATTAGATTTTAAGCAGCAATGGATATACTGTAACTTGTATCCGTCTTTAATTGGAAGCGAGAGGCTCTGATTCCGAGAGTAGCAAGCAAGCCCATTCCCTCCTCACATTTTCCCCTTCTTTGGGCTGCTGTTTGAACTTGAATTTGTGTCAAGCAGCAATGAATAGATAAGAGAGTAGCAGCTTGTTGACAGTTTAAATTACATTAATATGGTCACTGTTGCCAACAGCTGTTTTAGCTGCATTAATAGATTACTACACAAGTAGTCATTTACTGTACGAATCAATTGACAGCCAATTCCGCATTGGCAATGCTCTCCATATCTCCAATGTAGAGGATAAAACATGTACGATAGCACAGAACTGTACTAAACTTGCTGAATTAGGCTACTAACATAACCATACATTAAAGTTTTAGGCTATACTGTAACGCCCAGCCAGTGAGGGTTGGCGTTCCTAAACAATGAGACATTGGACTCTGTAAATATGTATAATTATATTAGTGTTTATCCTGTATATGCCAGTGCCTATGCACTGAGGGTTAATTTAACTGTATAGAATATGCTGTGTAGCGCCTTCCTCTGTTTCACTTTGGTACTGATTGGGGACCGAGTTGATCTAATCTACTAATCACTGTCGGCTGGTTAGAATTGTCCCTATATCTGTCTCAGGTGAAGGAGAGGAGGGCGCGGTTCATTAGTTCCTACTGTTCTGTGTGAGGTTACATATTATTTAGAGATTGATCCGGAGTTCTAGTGTGTTGTGAGAAGTGAGTCGCCGTAGTGTGTGTGTATGTATACGTGACTGGATATTATATATCCTTTCCTGACGTTGTGCCAGTCACTCGTATTTTATATATAGAGTGTGCATATTTCAAGGAGGAGTATTCTTGAGTATTAGCCTTACAGCGTTCGTGTCGCTGTTGAGTGCACGTAGGTTATGTCTCAGTATTCTAGTTACACACGTGTTCGATTAGGCTGTACCCTGCAACCCGCTAGCTCTGGTTCCGGGTTCCTTCTTAAATAAAAACCAGCAACTACCTTTCTACCTGCCAACCTGAGTTATCCTCTCTCCTTTCACCACACACCTGTGACATATACATTTGTAATTTGAGTGAAAACAATTTTTACAGGATGAGCTAGATATCCTGTCTTGAAACTGAAAGTATTTTATCATCTCTTCTGTTAATCGTCGGTAATCGCAATGACATTAAAATTTTTTGGACACTTCAATACATTAAATATATTATTTTTCAGCATAATAATTTGTTATAATAGTGTTAATTGAATGCAACCAATATATGCGGGTAATGTTTAAAAAAATTGTTCATAGATAAATAATCTGTTTGAAACAGTTGAGTGTCGGTGCTTCCCTCATGCATCACAATAGAATTAGAATGAAACAGAATGGAATCTTTGAATGCAGTTCTCCCTTATCATTTTTTGACGCATGTCAACTTTAAAATGATGTTCAGTTGTGATAAAGATATCTGAGTGATTCAAACAGATTTGTTTTCAGGAGAGTTTGTAGTTTCCAAAGATGTATTCAGCCCAGAAAGTCAAGGCTTTTCCCAGGGGGCCACACAATTACTGGATGTTACATGTGTGACGTCATCATTTCTTTTGGTGTTTTGGTGTTTGTATTGAGCCTTTACGCCTTCAAATACAAACAGCGAAGTGCGGGTTTCTGACCAATCACAGTAGACTGTCTTCCAGGCAACACTGAAGGCAGCTAGAAAGAAAAAATAGTAATGTGCGCGAAATTATGAAAAACCCCTGTCCGACACACAAACTCCATTAAAAAACACAAAAGCGGCATCACCTAGTCACACTTTCGTTAGCTAGTGACACTTGCACTTGGAGTTCTGAATTGCCTGTTAGGAACTTGCTAACTAGATACAATTCAAAATTACAACAGATTGCTTGGCAATCAAACTAAAGTTATACAACATGTGGAATGGGATTCCTACTTATATGCTCTATACTTCCACAGCAAATGCTTTTTGTAAAGGTGCCCTTATAGAGTGGCAGGAGAGGGAAAGCTTCCTAGGTTTAGCTACAGGTGGTAACTACCAGTAAACAGGGATGGGCAAAGATCTAAATCTCATCCAAATCTAATATAAAATAAAATACAAATTACAGTAATTTTAATTGTATCAAATTAAACTACAAAATTGAGCAGCCACACTATGTATCAAAAAAATATGTTATTTTTGTATTTTAAAACAATAGACCATGAAATCACTTCGCAAACCTTCCATTTACTGGCTTATTTGATCAATCCATTCACGAGTACATTGACTTAGTTGATGCTCCTATCTACATCTTGTAAAATTATATCTTTTAAGCAGATGCTTTTATCTAAAGTACAGGGACATCCCCCTGGAAAATTAGTTAAGTGTCTTGCCCAATGGAACAACGGCATTTGGCAGAGTCGGGAAGCGAACCGGCAACCTTCCAACAACAAGTCTGACTCCCTAACCACTGAGCTATCTGATGCCCATCTGATGCTACCACTCCTCCAATTTCTTTCTGACTAGCAAAATAGGGAGAATGACCTTGAGGTGTGCATTTTCAAGTAAACAAAATTTGAATATTGTGGAAGTTATTTTTTCTATAATTTAATTAAAAATGGGACACCTTCATATATTCTAGATTCATTACACATGAAGCGACATATTTCAAGCCATTTTTTCTTTCACTCTTGATGATTAAACCTTATAGCTCATAGAAATAAAAAAATCCAGTATCTCAAATTATTAGAATGAGAATTTATAATACAGAAATGTGGACCTTCTGAAACATATTCATGCAATTAATCTTGGTTGGGGCTCCTTTTGCACAAATATCTGCAGCAATGTGGTGGGGCATGGGGGCAATCAGCCTGTGGCACTGCGGGGGTGTTATGGAAGCCCAAGAGGCTTTGATAGTGGCCTTCAGCTCATTAGTATTGTTGGGTCTGGTTTTCCTCTGGTCAGATGAAACCAGAATGGAACTTTTTGGTGTAAAAGCAACACAGCTCATCACCCTGAACACCATCCCCACTGTCAAACATGGTGGTGGCAGCATCATGGTTTGGGCCTGCTTTTCTTCAGGGACAGGGAAGATGGCTAAAATGTATGGGAAGATGGATGGAGCCAAATACAGGACCATTCTGGAAGAAACCCTGATGGATTCTGCAAAAGACCTGAGACTGGGACGGAGATTTGTCTTCCAACAAGACAATCATCCAAAACATAAAGCAAAATCTACAATGGAATGGTTCACAAATAAACATATCCAGGTGTTAGAATGGCTAAGTCAAAGTCCAGACCTGAATCCAATCGAGAATCTGTGGAAAGAACTGAAAACTGCTGTTCACAAACGCTCTCCATCCAACCTCACTGAGCTCGAGCTGTTTTGCAAGGAGGAATGGGCAAAAATTTCAGTCTCTCGATGTGCAAAACTGAAAGAGACATACCACAAGCGACTTACAGCTGTAATCTCAGCAAAAGGTGGCGCTACAAAGTGATAACTTAAGGGGGCTGAATAATTTAGCACGCCCAATTTGTCAGTTTTTTGTTTGTTAAAAAAGTTTGAAATATCCAATAAATTTCGTTCCACTTCATGATTGTGTCCCACTTGTTGTTGCTTCTTCACAAAAAATTACATTTTTATATCTTTATGTTTGAAGCCTGAAATGTGGCAAAAGGTCGAAATGTTAAAGGGGGCCGAATACTTTCGCAAGGCACTGTACACATTATTAACACATTAGATGTTTTAAATTGTGAATTTAATTTATTTTTGAAAACATACATTCATTTCAAATCGAATGACTGCAACATACAGTACAGTTCTCAAAAAAGTTAGGATAGTTCATTGTTTACCAATGTGTAACATCACCTTTTTTTATAACAATTATTAAAGGGACACTCCAGCCCTCAAACACATCAAAAGCGTTCTCCAAGTCATTTTCACAATATCCTAGTAAAAAACACCTTTTCAATGTGTTCTGCACTTCAAATATTTGAAATTCGAATAGGTACGCCAGGTTAGAAATGCATTTTTGTCTAACTCACAGCTGTTGTACTAATTTCCAAGCCACTTTGATACCTCATTTCTTAGTCTTTGTGACACCTAAATACACTTGTGATTAAGCAAATGTCAGGTATTACCATGATTTACATTGATAAAAACAGCTAGACTTAATACTCAGACTGTGTGACATGTAAAGACACTATTTCAGTTTTTTTAATATGCTGAAAAAGTTTATTTTTTCTATTTTTTAACAATACTTCCATAAGACATAAGAATGTATTAATTTTGGTTTAAGATCTCTTATTTTTCTCTGGGTAGGCTACTGAAATGAAAGTGAAAGTAAACACACCATATGTACCAGTACTTTTTTGAATTAAAAAAACACAAACACCTTTATTTTTCAGCTAAACTGACAGTCTACATATTCAAGAAGACATTTATTGAGAACAGTACATTTTGAGAATTTTTGTTATTATTCTGTATTGACAAGTACGCATCTCCGTCAAACGCCTTGATATATGTGGCAGGTCACATATGTGTCTGCCTTAAAGGTGCCCTCACAGAAGTTACCTATGCAATGGGCACTGCCACACCCCATTACCATGACATACGCTGGCTTTTGGACCTGACGCCAACAGCGTGGATAGTCCTTTTCCTCTTTGGCTCAGAGAAAACAATGGCTGTTTTGTCCAAAAACTATTTGAAATGTTGACTCATCGGACCACAAAATAAAATAAAAAAGAGACCAAGCCCAGAGAAGTTGAAAGATCACCATCCAAACCATGAAATACGGGTGTGGCAGCATCATGTTGTGGGAGTGCTTTGTTGCAGGAGGGACTTGTGCACTTCACAAAAGAGATGTCATCATGAGGAAGGAAAACTTTTTAAATATATATTGAAGCAAAATCTCATGACATCATTCAGGAATTTAAATCTTGGTCGCAAATGGGTCTTCCAAATGGACAATGACCCTAAGTGTAACATGTATGAATGGAGGCAGGATGCAGGAGTCTTCTGTCGTGATGGTTATTCAGACAGGAAACACACAGACCTTGTCGCACGAGGACTGACAAACCGGAATGGAAGAGATCTGCACAACAACCGTAGTAGCATAAAATACTAGGCGGTATAGACGCGGTTGCTATTACTATGCGTACACCTAGGATCTAATCTCCCACACTTATATTACCTACGACACAATAATGTGGTGAAGGCACTCTTGGTAACATATGTATATAATTCCAGTAGTCAGCCCTACTAACACGCTACAGGGAATTCTCCACAATCACACACGAAGACTAACACACGAAGACTAAACATATATACACAAACATTAATTGAAGACAGGGATCAGCTGGTGATAATGAGGTACATACAACTGGACAATTACAAACAGACAAGTCACACAATAAAATATATTGGTGTTATGTCCATGGCTGACCACAGGTGGTGCTAACCCATCCTGTGGCACTGTTCCTCATCCCTGGATATTACCAAGGCGGTAGCTTTTCATCCGGAAGTCGAGGCTTGAATGTAGCGATTCAGATGCTACCAGGCTATCAGCTCACGTTAGCATTCCATTCATTCCAATGAGATTAGGGGTCACTTTGACAGCGAATAAATTGAAATCGGAAGCGTTTAAAGACTCTATTTCTCCATTGTTTATTTCTAAAGAAACAGGACTATGGATAAAAAGCTCCAATACCTTGTACCTCACGTTATGGCCCCGTATCAGCAGTTTTTGT
Source organism: Umbra pygmaea (assembly GCA_016801145.1). NCBI lineage: Eukaryota > Metazoa > Chordata > Actinopteri > Esociformes > Umbridae > Umbra > Umbra pygmaea. The sequence goes on along the minus strand of JACXGM010004649.1, from coordinate 18,330 downwards.
AAACGTATGCTAGTTCCTGTCTCATAACCACGTGACTTCCTGTCGCACA
>JACXGM010004649.1:0-18181 GCA_016801145.1 Umbra pygmaea | reverse complement strand
TTCGCAGACAATCGGTGGGACATGGAGGCATACAGTCAAGGGAGAAGCCCATCGGAACAAAATATTTCTTTCTCTATTTCTACTATGGTCTCAAGTCTCTACATGAGCAAGGTTCGGGAATGCTGTCTATGCAAATGGGAGCAGATTCTTCAGGCGCGTCTAACATAAAAACTACCGCTTTCAGAGACGTTGCTCACATCGCATCTACGTCATCACGCTCAGCTGAGGCTGCGCAGTATGCTCGGCTATCATTTTAAAAAGTTGTTCAATTGGGCTTCAAGCTCTCTCCGTTGAAATTAATGAGATCATTCCATCCTGTTATTATTACATCCATGGATATTACACTAAGTATATTTCCAAAGTTGTGTTGCATACTTATAAACTACATAGAGACCCAAATCCGACAGAAAAATTGTGGGCAGAAATGAAAAAGCATGCAAACAAGGAGCCCTAAACAAGAAGGCCTGACCTGATTGTATTGTAGGTGCTTTCAATATAAAAGTGTCCCATGGATGTACAACATCTGTGTCAGATCAGCTTTTTATATCAGTGTGTTCCTTCAGTAGAGATGTCTTACTCTATACTTAATTTTTCTGCAGAGCTTTATCACAGAGAGACACGCAAACACACACACGTTTGTTTTTCTATCGTGGGGCCCTGAATATTAATTTCTACCTAAAAATCTATGTTCCCTATTTCCTAACCCTAACCTTAACCATGCCCTAACACCAACCTTAACCTTAACCTCAATAACCTAACATTCGTTCTTAAATTTAACCTTGGAATAATGCCTAACCCTAACCCTAAACCTAATAAAGGTTTTATATATCCACTTGGGATGCTCATATTGACCGTTTAACCGTTAACCAAAAGTAAAACATTTGACTGATTAATACTATCAGTTAAACGGTTTAGAAGTATTTTATAACGTATATATAGCCTATATTTGTTAAATCACGTGGCGCATTGACACGCGCAACCAGAGCCTGGCGCTTTGTTTTAAAAGGTGGGGAGATATAGGTTATGAGGAGCGAAATATAGCGGCTGCCTGTTTTGTGTCTGCAACGCGTTCTCCATTTAAAATGACAACCCTTGGACATTTATGATGACTGTGATATTAACTTGCGCTTTCATTTTGTCATGTACAGAAACGTATAACGCTATAATATTGGGAAGCATATATTATTTTATTGGCTATAATTCATCATGCTCTTGATGCATTATAGCCGACAAAATAATGTTACCTTAAAAACAACACACACAGTGATTGACAACACACACTTTTTTTTCTGAGAGGAGCGTAATGGTCATTTCAATGGAATGGGTGCGCGTTCGGCAGATATTGTATAGCTAGTTAGTAACATAACGAGCAAGCGTTAACAACATTTAGTTTTGTGTTAATGAAATATAGCCCTTATTTGCAGTAGGCCTCCTGTAAGCAACAACCTTGTTCCAGATTGTCACTGACAGTTTCCATTCTATAATTTGACAACTTGGTAAACACTGCATCAAGGCTACTTTCCTTTCATTGACAACAGAAAGTGACAACGTCTGCGACAAATTTTCTGCGACAATGTTTTGGTTGGTGTGGACTTTACGCCAGTGTAGCTAAGTTGAACCTTAAGTCTCCGTGGTGAAAACAAACATTGACACAGCTTTAGTATGAAACTAACTAGTTTCAACGTATTGTTTAGATTTATTATTTTAAAATAAATCTGTAAAAAAAAATGTTTGTATATTTAATGGGTCACAATGCGGCAATGAAATTTTTTATTTAAAGCCAATTGAATGTTATAATCTTATCAGTTAACGGTTAATAATCGGATCAGGAAAATTACCCGAAATGAGCATCCCTAATATCCACAGAGTTTTTAAACCTAATAGTAACCCCAATCCTAACCCTGTGCCCAATAAAATAAAGTTCTTCCCTAAACTTAACCGCTGCGCTATTAATCGCAATGCCCCTCACAGTGCCATCCCAACAAGTTACAATTTGTCCCCACAAGGTCTAATGTTACATCTTTTTGTCAGGTTTTTGTATGGTTGTGGGGCCATGTGCGAAATGTCAGGGCCCCACAACCATACAGAAATAAGGCCACACACACACTCACACACACAGGCAGCTCTTACCAGTTTGAACTAGATGTTAAACTGTTGTACTGTATATGTTAAATTACCCATATGAATATAAATCGCCAGTGGCCTAGCTGTGACTCCCACTCTACCTGTCACACAGTGTTCGCCCTTGCATTACTTCCTCCGGGACTTCAGCGCTCTCTTTCTACTAAGCTTGGCGACTCCGCTCATTGAGAAAAAAGGCTATTGTTGCCGGAGCTCTCATTGTCTCGCAATCCAGAGACCAAACTCCTCGCATAATGACAGTTGGCAATCTATCGAGCAGATTGTATTACAGATCATTTTGTCTTTAGGCGCTGGCTGCTACACTCGGCATTGTGCGTCCCCTCATATTGTTGAGAGCCAGACACGTCTCTCTATTATCATATAGATAACTGAACATTTGTATTCAGACAAGAGCTGGAGCTCTAATGGAACGTATTGTGTATGTGTTTTAAATGTGCCTCAGTATTTTTTTTTTGTGTGTGTAATTCAGTCATTGCTCTTGTATGGAATAACGAACACAAAAGCGGTAGGAGAAAAGAAGACTGTTTGATGTGAATTGATGCTTCCCGATGATTGGGTGTTTAATTTTTCTGCGAGCTCCGATGGCTCCGTCTGTTTCAATCGGCCTGGTGCGCTATGATTGGACTACTGCTGTATCTTCAGCATTGTTTTCACAAGAGGGATGATTGGATGGCCGTGTGGTAGACTTGTAATCTACAATATGGTGATTGTTTGTGGCTTTGCGTGGATGTGAGGAGCACGTCTGTGGTTGCACAAAAACAGGAAGCCACCACTTACAGCACAAACTTTCATCTTGTGAGGGCCTCTCCCACTGTGCTCTTGCTTGGTGATCTGGAATCTGCTTTACATCCCCCTATCTTAACCTTGCTCACTAAAGCTAAATCCCAGAACTGACCTAGGATCAGTCTACAGGAAGTGTGTCATACTCGCTAATTAGGGGGAGCCCTCAGTACTTCTGTCCTTTGGCACAGATCTAGGACCAACCCACAATCATTATACCCTAACTTCAGTCATAATATATAAATATACAAAACTGACCCAGAAGCAGTGTGTACAGTGGCAACTTACTCAACCTCTTAGATCTCCTAAATCAGCTGTCAATATTCACAAAATGAACATGACAAGTTCCCAGTGCTTATCACTTTTGGAAAAATCATATGAGTGTCGCCGCAAACCACAGAGGAAGAGGAAAATCTGTTCTTCACTTCAAGCGTCTCTATGGAGAACTCGCTACCGCCTCCTTTCCAAAACTAATGACAAAGGGTTGTTGTCAATAGGAAGGGGCATGTACTTGTACTAACAAACGTACATCATGTGTTAACCTAAACTTTTTACAACTAAACTAAATGTTCCATCTAAACCTTGAAGCCAGGGTTGTGGGAATGTACACGTAGCTATGTGTCGTTCTGAAAAAGAATGTCTACTAAATGAACCAAATGCAATAAAAGCTGTGACTTTATGTACCTGTTTAAGTGTGCAGTATACACGCATGCCTGTTTAATACACACGTGCATGTGCTCTTGTGTCTGTACGTGTATCTCTCTGTCACTCTGTGTGTGTGTGTGTGTGTGTGTGTGTGTGTGTGTGTGTGTGTGTGTGTGTGTGTGTGTGTGTGTGTGTGTTGTGTGTGTGTGGGAGAGTGAGCTTTGTCTGCCTGAGAGCTCACTCTCTGATCTTCCCTGTGCGTTCTTTCACTTTCAACATCTTTCCTTTCTTATGGAAACGAGCCAATTAGAGCTGTGCCTGTTTGTTTTAAACAAAATGGCTTTTAATTAGCGTGATCAAAACGTACCTTCTGTAGGCCGGCGGAGACACTTTGTTGTCCCCCTCCGGATCATTCCACGCCTATCTGATGCTGCCTGATAGGACAGAACGGCAGTGTGATGACTTTTAATGAATGTCCTCACTTTGTTTCTCTGGTCTTTTTCTCTTCCTCTCTTTATTCTACAATTTACTTTTGTTTTTTGTTTGGCAGGGCTCTTTTGTTGCAATGTTACAGTGAGTATTCCGACTCCTTTTCCCAACTCTCTCTCTCTCTCTCTATCTCTCTCTCTCTCTCTCTCTCTCTCTCTCTCTCTCTCTCTCTCTCTCTCTCTCTCTCTCTCTCTCTCTCTCTCTCTCTCTCTCTCACTGTCCCTCTTTCTCTCTCGCTGTGTCTCTCTGTCTACTTTCTTTCTCTCTCCCTCTCACTCTCTCTCTCTCTACCCCTGTCTTTCTCTCTGTCTATTTCTTTTTCAATCGAAGGGGCTTTATTGACATGGGAAACATTGGTTCACTTTACCCAAGCTGTCTGTCAGTCGCTCTGTCAGTTTTTCTGGCTGTCTGCTGGCAGCGGTATGGTAAGGGGTCCCTGAGAGGGCCCTGCAATTTAAACAATGTATTATTTACAGTATCATACTAGTGGGGCCCATGCAGGTTTTTGTTTATGGGGCTCAGAAATCATAGCTAATTCCATCTCTGTTGGTTTGTCAGTTTCTCCATGTGTCTCTGCATGCTGGTGTCTCTCTTCGGCCATCCTTCATTGTGGTGCAGTTCTTCTTTAGATGGAGACTGGTGCACTCACCCTCTCAGCCAACCTCTCAGACAGATTGCCTCTAACTGAGATTGAATCGAGCTTCGCTTCAGCCAGGACAAATTCATCAGTGTGAAAAAGAAGAGAAACGAAAGCCTGGATCTAGTTGGTGGGTCAAATGTTAGAAATCTGTGTTGTCATGTGCTTTCCTCTATGGAGTGCTATTGTGAGGGAGTGTGTGTGTGTGTGTGTGTGTGTGTGTGTGTGTGTGTGTGTGGTGTGTGTGTGTGTGTGTGTCTGTGTGTCTGTGTAAGAGAAAGAGAAAAAGAGAGTGGGTGTCTTGCCAGGTGCACTATTGGTTTGCATCATTCTGACATTGGCTGCAGGGAGCCAATCATCTTTCACAGCTCAGCTTTTCATTTTGGACACTAATTGACATGTGTGTTGTAGTGGTGTGTGTAGCAGTGTGTGGATGTTGTGTGTGTTCTCTGGGTGTATGTTTTGCGCATGTGTGTGTGTGTCAGCTGAAATGGGTCCTACTGACAGCTGTCAGGTTGTTTGGCTCAATCTCTTCCATATCCCCAGGTCTAAAACGAAGACACACATACACATTCTATCTCTGGTCTATACAATCCAGTGGACCCCCAGACCAGTAAACTCCACATAGCTAGGTGACGCGTGGAACAATCATCCTAAAGCCTCTGAGCACAAGGTTCTCATCCAGAATGCCTTTCTTCAGCAGAGATGATAATAAAAAAGAGTATAGGCAGATATGACTTGATCCCAGCTAATGCTCTGAGAAACTTTATCAACCCTATTCTCAAGGCCAGAACTCTGATGAAGGTTAAATAAGGGATGGAAAAACTGTATGTTGTCCAATATAAAGGTTGACTTCATTTCTATAGATAAATCGATCATGTTTTTGGTAAGCAGATGTGTTCTGTAGCACTTTGTTCTTATTAGCTTGATTGAAACTGTGGATTTATTGTACTGGCCATTTGTCTGATGTACAGAGCTGATTAATGTTACAAGTTTGCCTTGACCCCAAGGTCTATATTAGGCCAGGAGATACACAAATACACACACACATTATGACATGGCTTTATGAGCAGGCCATTTCTATCAACATCCACCGAGTGCAGTACGTTCGAATAGATGAAGACAATAACCATTCAGTAGGGATCTATAAAATAGACAATATAAGGGCAGAAAATGTGGGTGTGCCTGCAGAAATCCCTGCCGTGTGGTTAAACCAGGAACATTTTGTTCCTAAATGAATTAGTGTCAGGTTTAGGCGTCATCGTCAGGTTAAGGGTTAAGGTTTTTGTGGTTAAGGTTTAAATAAGGGTATTTTATTAGGGTTAGGGGTTAGAGAAGATTTTTTATGGGAATAACCTTTCGTTTTTTGCTACAAGGATAGTTTCCTAAAATAATTGTGTGTGCACGTGTGTAACATGATCTAACAGCTCATGTCAGAATTGTAACAATTGTCCAGGGATATAGAATCTAAAACTATACAATAGATCTACAGGTAGTGAAAGTAAATTAAATGATACAACTTAAACAATTGCAGGGTTATGTATAAATGATAAGGATTAAGGTTAATTAGGTATTAATGTTAAGGGTTCAAGTTAGGTACTATGGATAATGTTAGGCATTTATTTCAAAAGGTTATAGTAAAATGTAGGGTTTGGGAATTTGTTTTCGCCACAGATTTATAATAATAACATCTTACTTCCCGAATAAATCACTAATTTAGACAATGATCTGGTATGAAGTGTATGTGGGGGGGGGGGGGCACAGTCTTTAAATCTTTGGTGTTCTAATGTCTACTACCTTAAAGACCCCCATTGAAAACATGGGTAAATGATGCAAAATGGGTATAATCTTACAAGAGTCTTTAGAGGTACACTGTGTATAATTCAGTGGAGTGAAAACAGATCTACTTTCTCTTTCAGAACATTCATTTCATGATAAAAAATCAAAAAAGGCAGTTTAGTTGAGACAACATGCAGTGTATCATTTTGCAGTTTGAACATGTTGAGTTGTGCTTCCACAGTGTTTGTCAGCGTGAATATAATTCATGCATATTAGGACATGCTTTTTTACAAAGCACTGCATAATGTATGGAATCATTATCCCATATAGATAGTTTACTGGATTTTTTTAAATATCAAGGAATGGAGTTTTAACAGTGTTTGTAAGCTGGTCAGCAGGAAAGAGAAAGTAGTTCCATTGTTACGGCTCGCATTTTACAAATAGTCTGTGAATCCCTCACTCAGAGGGCCCTCCATGGTCATGTGTTGCTGCCCAAACTCAGAGGGCGACTTCCAGTGTTTGAAATGAGGGGGGTCTTGGGTGGTTCGAGACCCTCCAGAAATCACTAGGGACACCCCATAATATTTTTTTAAATATTTTTTGAATATTAATACCATTGAATAAATCCATGAAATTTTTGGAGATCCCCTAAGAGTCTTAAGTCATTTCGAACCCTGGTGATTTCCCCAGGGTGGCTAGGGGTTTGGAAAACATACTCCTAAAGTGACTGGTACAATTCATGGTTCACTGTTAATTTATGGAACAAGAATTGATTTCTAATAGTTAAATCCCTCCTATTTTAAAGATTAAATGACTTAACAATTTAACATTTTATTTTCTACATATTTCCTTTTGTTTATGCGTCAAAGAAATGCACATCATATCACTGGGCACACCGATCCTTGCTAAAAATTCATGCGGTGCATTATGGGATTCTACTTCCTTAGCTATTTGTTATAGCGGTGGCTGCATTGGTGCACACTTGCTTTAAGTGGGTATTGGAGGGTCTATTTAGCCCCTACCTACCTGATAATTTTCGCTCCCTCAGCTTTAGGACACTTGTGCAAATGGCAGAGGAGGCGTGAATGTGCAAATCGAGGGCCGAGTGTGGGGGGGCTTGTTTGGTTTTTCCTTAAAGTTTTGGGAAACTGAGCTACACCTTAAATTAAAATGCCTCACAATTGAGGTAAATTGTTACATCTTTATGTATGTAATGTAACAAAATATATTTCCATTAGTTAAAGCCTACAAGGAACTGCTGTCACAATAACAAATGAACAAATATACAAACACAACAATGTCTGTCCTGTGTTTGATGAACAGGTAGAAAAGATGCCCTGGATGTTCTATTGTCTATATTGTATATACAGCAATGTTTCCGCTATGTACATTATCGCCGCCGCTGCTTTTACACGACTCTGCTCAGGCTTATATTATGAAACGATAGTGAAGACGTCGGAGAAAATCTTTCAGCGACACCAGAGCCCTTTTGACACATCAACGCTGGCAACACACATCCAAGGAGAGGCAGGGAGAGACGAAAGAGAAAGACAGCAAGAACGGTAGATTTAAGATCTATTGTTACCGGCAGGTAGAGGACTGCATTACGGGAGCCAACACAAATCTTGTGGGAGCGGGCGGTTTTAACTTTGCTGCGGGCGGGAGTGGGCGGTCAAAAAATGTATCGCGGGTCCCGGTATTTAGCTAGCTAACAACAAGGTTGGAGTTATCAAATTAACATTATTGGACTATAGGCTATATGCCTTCGATTACATCACAGCAGATAGCATATATGGATTGAGGATTACCATAAAGACGTCTACCATTCCCTAGTTATTTGTTGTGTTGTGCTTTACATCAATGGATCTCAACCTTTTGGACTCGCGACCCAGACTCATCACAAGTGTACGCAACCCCCATAAGCGACATGAATACAACAATGTTACCAGAAAATTAAGCTTACCTGTATTATGTTTCTATGAAATAAGGCGTTACGGGACACTTAAACTCCTTGCAAGAGTTCCTCTTTGTCTTATTTTGAATTCTATAATGGTAGAAGTATTACAAAATTATTCCAATATAACGATCTCTTAAAATGTGTGTGTGTTGATCAGCTGTTCGCTGGAATAACAACAAAGGGACACGCGACACACCCTCGTCCAGTATGATTCCATTCCTCAATCTGCTTAGTATACTACAGTTTGATAACACAGGACACGTGCCTGATTCTAAAAGTTGGTCGAACTAATCTGTCATAACCATTTCGCTATGGCTTTTCATTCAGTATTCATTACTTTTTACCGGCAATTTAGTTTCAGTTCTGTAGAGCCGACAACTTTGACAGACAGGACAAGCAACCAATCAGGGGGATGTCTGGATGAGCACTGTTTTCTAACAGCGTTTTATTAAACTTGTTTGAGGTAGGCTATCTACAGAATATCGACAGTAATTTTTTTCATCTGGAATTAAAGTTTACATGTTGATGGATAGCTACATTTCTGAAAAACAATCAATTTCCACGCGGGATGAATAGCTAGTCTGTGTATTCTGAACGTATAGCCCTAACAATTGTGTAAATTCTTCACTACAAGCTCTGACTGAACGTTTGCGGGACCGGGCGGGAGTTGATACACTCGTTGCGGACACATTAAATAGAGCCCAGTGAATCATATCGCCAAACTTTACTTAAATAAAATAAATGCCACCGCTGTTTACAAACTAGCCAATATATTAAAATATTCCTGATTGCATTTTCAGATGAGTTTGTTAAAATATCTTTCAAGGAACATATTTTTTCGAGGGTGGGGGGCAGGGTTCAACATTAACGATGCCCCGAAGCCAGAACTAACGGCGGGCCAGTAAACAAATATAGTCACTTTCCCGTTCGGGCCAGTGCTTAATTTTGCCATTTAAATTATTAGTCTTGTATTAAAATGTTTGCCCGTAATATCTGTCCCTCCCCTGCTTGAATTTTGCTTATCTCAAGTTAAAATCCATGTCTGTCATATGCAGTTCCTTCTCCCCCTGTGTTTGGCAATATCGGTGTCGTCTTTTTAACCAATCAAAATGTTGTATGCATTAGCGCAGGACCCAAAAGAATGTGATCATTTAATCCAGTGTTTCTCAAACCCTTTTTCAATATTGTACCCCCTTTCAATTGCCGTTTTACCTCATAACCAGTGCCAATTACCCCCTGACCAGCGCAAAACGTTTTTGGTGGCAAAAAATCTATATAAAGATGTACAATACAGCCCCGGTAGTGATAGCCTATATTCACTGAACAGCAACCTTTTTTGGTAACACTTAATTTTACGGGGTCCTTGTTACAGTGTACTTCCATTAGTAAGTACACTGTAACAGGTATTGTAACAAAGTGTAACAACCCATTGTTACACATGAGTAACAATGATCACTTTTTTGAGCTTGTTACAAATGTGTCACAAACACTGCTTGTTACCATGCATGTTACACATGTGTAAAAAAAGACTGCTTGTTACCGTGTGTTACACATGTGTAACAAAGATTGCTTGTTACCATGCATGTTACACATGTTTAACAATGAAAGCTTGTTACCAATTATACTTATCCATTCCTCGATACCCACTCGACATCCACATAAATAATTTATTTAGTCATAATATTACTATATTATTTACACAGATATCCTATATTCCTGACACAACATCATCTGCATCCATATTTGCAACTATGCTATTTTTTGCACTGTCTATGTTAAATGCAAACTACATTTTGTTGGTTTTGTAATCTGTGCATTGAAAATAATGTTAGATTTTATGTAACCTACTGAGGTTGATGGAACATATTTAAAAACTAGAACACAATCAAGGTGGGAGAACTATTACACTAGTACACAACATAGTACATGTAACATACTCCTAGTTACAATGTACCTACCTGTTATTACACAGGAATTAGCTAGTTAAAATGAAGTGTAACCTGAGTGGTACTTACATGTAACAAACCTATACACATCAAGTTAATGACTCCAACTGATGGCACATATTTAAAACTAGAACACAATAAAGGTAGGAGAACTATTACACTAGTACACAACATAGTACATGTAACGTACGCCTAGTTACAATGTACCTACCTGTTATTACACAGGACTTTGCTAGTTAAAATGAAGTGTAACCTGAGTGGTACTTACATGTAACAAATCTATAGTCATCAAGTCAATGACTCCAACAGATGGCACATATTTAAAACTAGAACACAATCAAGGTGGGAGAACTATTACACTAGTACACAACATAGTACATGTAACATACGCCTAGTTACAATGTACCTACCTGTTATTACACTGGACTTAGCTAGTTAAAATGAAGTGTAACGTGAGTGGTACTTACATGTAACACATCTAAACTCATCAAGTTAATGACTCCAACTGATGGCACATATTTAAAACTAGAACACAATCAAGGTGGGAGAACTATTACACAATCCTAGGACACATATAAATTCTGCTTTTACCAACTAATTGCGTCTGGGTTTACCCATTTTTTTGAAGTTCCTAAATAAAACCAGGTAATGGAAGTTAATAACTAACTAGTTATTTAATTCTTTCATATTCTTTCTATTGATATCATAGATCACTGGTTACTAATGAACTCTCGCTATTGGTCATTTTGTTCTTAATCAGGAACTTCACAAAACGTGTGAACTCAGCCGCACTTAGTTTGGAATGCACAAAATTTACCTCTGTACATGTGTCTTAGGGCTGGGCAATATTGGAGACAGGAGAGTGTAGGGAGACAGGAGAGTGGAGGGAGACAGGAGAGTGGAGGGAGACAGGAGAGTGTAGAGAGACAGGAGAGTGGAGAGAGACAGGAGAGTGGAGAGAGACAGGAGAGTGGAGGGAGACAGGAGAGTGGAGAGAGACAGGAGAGTGGAGAGACAACAACCAAGCAAACCAATTGTGGGTCAGTTTAATGTCTGAAAGTGATTGTAAATAAATAAGTTTGTTTGCTTTGTGAAGCGTGACTATTCCTTGGGGGGAGGGGGTCCTGCCCCCGCTGCTGAAAAAAATCCTAGAGTAAACACTGTACAGGTATGGTACTGAAAAACTAGTAATGCTAATAAATGCACAGTAATAATACACTCATGGTAGAAAATAAAGGCACCAGGTAACAATGACACATGACAAACAATAACCATCAAAAGCCAGAAGGACAACTAGTGCTAGATTTAGATGTGTCCTGTTCGATCGTCGGGTATGTTGTGTAGAGTGTTGTCAGTTTTTTGGAGGACTGGATCGCCGGATTGGAAGATTACTTATTAAGCACAGGGGCTGAGGATAAATCTGACGCTTACAAAGAAAACACACATTGGCTTGTATACATGCACACACACGTACACACACACACACGCACGCACGCACGCACGCACGCACGCACACACACACACACACACACACACACACACACACACACACACACAAAAGCATGCATGACACACACACACAGTCACTAAGTACACACAAACGTGTCCACAGACACACACTTTGGAAAAAGTAGGTCTGTGTATATGTGTATGTTATGTGTGATGATTTGGTGCTGTTGCCTACGTCGGTTCCAACCTGACAGAATAAGAACAAATTGACTTAGTTTCTGTATCTCTGTGGATCTGGACCAGAGGACACTTCTTTCTCTAATTTATGCTTTGCTATGGCTCAGTGTGACTAGCTAGTATACTGGCTGTGTATGTGTGTTTGTGTAACCTATATACAATAAGGCTATTGTGTTTGCCAAAGCAATAAGGAAAGCCTTTCCGTACACTGATGCAGAAATGCTCTCAGCTGACAGTAAAGGTCTTAAGCAGGGTCTTAAGGGTACCATGACATAACCTTCTGTTGTTAATGGGATGTCCCAATAACTCCTTTGGTTTCATGTCTCTACAGTGCTGAGGAAATGAGAGGGAGGGATGTTGTATCCTCCACATTTCTAGTTCCTTCGCTCTCAATACGTATGTTATTATGTCATTATCTCTGTCTTTCTCACTTTCTCGCTGTTTCTGTCTCCCTCACTCCCCATCCTTAGCTCTTGGCCCCATCTCTCCCCTTTCTCTCCCTGATTTTCTTTCCCTCTGTAAAAAAGACACTAGGAAAAGGGAGTGGGGGTAGAGGGCTGTCTCCCTCGCTTATTTTCCCTCTCCCTCTTTCCTCACTTTCTATATTTCTTTCAATCTCTAGTCTGTTGTTAAACTGCTGGCAGATGACAGAGAAATTAGAGGCATTTTCTTCTGTTGACAGGTTGTTGTGTTTCTCTTCTGCTTCAAATGCTTTGTGTCAGTTTTGTTTTCACTCAAGCTGTCTTTCCTGCACAGCGAGCACAATGTACAGGTTGGGTTCCTGAGGGAGAACCATCTCATTCATCTCCTAGCTGCCTGCCTCTCAAAACCATCATACACACTTACAAAATGGAAATGCGCTCATACACACACATGCACACATGCACAAACACACACACACACACACACACACACACGAGCATGCACGTGCCCCCCTCACACACATGCACACACACACCAGCAGGAAAGCAGCAGACAGAGAGATAACTGCTGCTACTTCTCGCTAATTATAAAGACACACTTTGATTGACTTGTTTGGAAACACTTCTCAAACAGCTGTAATGATAATAATTAGTCCCTGCTGCGATTTACACGGCAGACAGAGGCGGCACAGTCATGTTTGACCCCCCCCCCCCCCGGGTGGGGAGCCTTCTACTCTGTTCTATGGTGTTTAGATATGTGTGTGGCCTGTGTGTGTGTGAGTGTGTGTACAGTATACATTTTGTGTACATTATAGCCTCGGGAGAAAACTTGTCTTTTATATTCCTACTTCACATAAAAAATATCTCTCAAACCATATGCCTCAGCCTTCTTAAGAGTAGGGATATCACCCTGGAGCAACTTGGGGTAAAGTGTTTTGCCCAAGGACACAATGACATATGAGGCCCTATTTTAACAATCTTAAACGCAAGTATCAAATGTGAAATGCAAGTGACATTGTGTGCGGGTCCCAGGTGCTGTTGCTATTATGCCGGCGGGATAAATGACTCTTGCGCCCGACACAAATCTAAAATGGGTAGGTCTGAAGTAGCTACATTAGTCATAGGTGTGGTTTGGGCATAACGTGCAATAAACCAATCAGAGCGTCATCTAACATTCCCTTTAACAGCAGGCGCTTGTTCCATGGCAGATTGCTATTATACTGGCGGTTTGCTATTGATTTTTCTTTTTTACAAAAAACATTTCCGATGTTTTGGGCTCACTCTTACTGAATCACAAGGTTAATAATGTATGGTGATATATTTGCAATGTAGTCTAACATTAGACCAAGATGACTTTGCTTAACTCATTCTTCTGTCAATTAAGCTTTCCTCTCCCATTCTGCTGCTGGGGCAATTGGGTGCAACGGCACATGCATTTCAACGTCAGGTCTCCTTAAGTCCTCTAATGTTTCCTCATTTATGCCATTCATGTCATCATGATTCATGGAAATGTTGTGTAAAACAAAACAAGCCACAAAGAATGCTGCAACTTTTTGAATACTGTAAAGTGTCTCCTGTCCTATCCAAACAGCTGAAGCTCATTTTCAGTGTGCTGAATGTTCCTTAAATTAGGCTACAGTGCATGTTTGTGTGTGTTTTCAATTAAACAGCATTTCATGCACTGTTGCTGGCATCAAATGGTGTCATCAGCCATGTCCTTAGCTGTTGTCCCCTTCAAAGCCACCCATCCCCTTCACAGCCACCTATCCAAGGGGGGTTACCACTCAAAGATGGCAGGAATGGCAGAGTTTGCCAGTATAAATGATTCGTGGCTTGAGGCAGGGTAGCTAATTTGCAAAGACATGGGTGATTTTACTATTAGCATCGCAAATGACTTGTATATTGATTGAATGGGTTCCCTTGCAGCGGATGTATATCAGTGCAAATAATTCATTCTGAATAATTTGGGTAAATGTGTAGGCTACACTAGATATGCCTATTTTTTTCACATCTTCGGACACCACAAAGATTTTCCTTGTGTGGTAATATTTTTTCTTGTAATTATGTATGGATTGCAATAGATGAGTCTGTGTAGATGAGAGGAGCAAAGTGTATGCGTGTTGTGCACATGCTACATTATGCCCAATCATGCACCCTTAAAATAGCATCTGAATAACAGGTTTTTCCTGGTCTGTGGCGGAAATGTTTTCGGCAAATGCAAAAAAGCATCATGGAATGTTTGCGCTGAAACACACCTCTTATTTTTGCTGAACCACAAAAATAGGAATGATACGTGCGTCGGTGTAAAAAGTAAATTGTGCCTGGTGCAAGATGTGGCCCATGGTATGGTCAGGAATCGAACCAGTAACCTTCTGACTACATTTAAATAATGCATTTTATGGCCCTATTGAGAGAGAGCTCATCATTCGATTTGATTGCTTCAGACCCCTAAACAGCTAAAAATTGTTGTGCCGATCATGTTTCCGACACGACAGTCACATAAAAACCTTTTCAGCACGTTCAGAAATTCCCTACTAGGCCACTGTAAGTTGCCCTAAAACCTTTGGTTATGTTACAGCCGTTTAAGGGTTCTGGAGTGTTCCTTTAAATAGAAATTCCACAGTAAATCAGTTTCATAATGTAGTATTTAAAAACATTACCTTAGATGATTTATTTCATATACAGTCTGCCTGCCAATTAGGTGTGAAATAAGCGAGAAATAAGTCATACAGTTGCTGAATCTCAGTTTAGAAGTTTAAAACCTAGGTCAGTTTAAAAGATTTTCATCAGATTTTGAGAGGCGGAGAGCCGATGGACAGGTCACGTCAAGTGTATTTTTGTAAGTGCTGCACTGAAGTTGGCAATTTAATAAATGCGTTATTCTGTAATATTTCAATCATTATGTCCTAAAAAGGCACATAGGTTCCTGTAAATGGCATTACACACTCATTATTTTGCCAAATAAATGAAAAGCTTGTTGAAATCAACAACGTCTTCCCTCTTGCTGTATCAAAATATCACCTAGCTTTCCTCAGAGATGGTCCCAATAATGTGCCTTACGTCGAGTCAAATTCTGTTTGTGCATGAATACATGATAACTATTCTTTTAATACTGTATCCTAAATTTTGGAAAATTAAGCTATACACTCACCTAAAGGATTATTAGGAACACCATACTAATACTGTGTTTGACCCCCTTTCGCCTTCAGAACTGCCTTAATTCTACATGGCATTAATTCAACAAGGTGCTGAAAGCATTCTTTAGAAATGTTGGCCCATATTGATAGGTTAGCATTTTGCAGTTGATGGAGATTTGTGGGATGCACATCCAGGGCAAGAAGCTCCCATTCCACCACATCCCAAATATGCTCTATTGGGTTGAGATCTGGTGACTGTGGGGGCCATTTTAGTACAGTGAACTCATTGTCATGTTCAAGAAACCAATTTGAAATTATTTGAGCTTTGTGACATGGTGCATTATCCTGCTGGAAGTAGCCGTCAGAGGATGGGTACATGGTGGCCATAAAGGGATGGACATGGTCAGAAACAATGCTCAGGTAAGCTGTGGCATTCCAACAATGCCCAATTGGCACTAAGGGGCCTAAAGTGTGCAAAGAAAACATCCCCCAAAACATTACACCACCACCACCAGCCTGCACAGTGGTAACAAGGCATGATGCATCCATGTTCTTATTCTGTTTACGCCAAATTCTGACTCTACCATCTGAATGTCTCAGCAGAAATCGAGACTCATCAGACCAGGCAACATTTTTCCAGTCTTCAACTGTCCAATTTTGGAGTGCTGTTGCAAATTGTAGCCTCTTTTTCCTATTTGTAGTGGAGATGAGTGGTACCCGGTGGGGTCTTCTGCTGTTGTAGCCCATCCGCCTCAAGGTTGTGCATGTTGTGGCTTCACAAATGCTTTGCTGAATACCTTTCAGTCAAAGTGGCCCTTCTATCAGCTTGAAGCAGTCTGCCCATTCTCCTCTGACCTCTAGCATCAACAAGGCATTTTCGCCCACAGGACTGCCGCATACTGGATGTTTTTCCCTTTTCACACCATTCTTTGTAAACCCTTGAAATGGTTGTGCATGAAAATCCCAGTAACTGAGCAGATTGTGAAATACTCAGACCGGCCCGTCTGGCACCAACAACCATGCCAGGCTCAAAATTGCTTAAATCACCTTTCTTTCCCACTCTGACATTCAGTTTGGAGTTCAGGAGATTGTCTTGATCAGGACCAAACCCCTAAATGCATTGAAGCAACTGCCATGTGATTGGTTGAGTAGATCATTTTATATAGGAGAAATTGGACGGGTGTTCCTAATAATCCTTTAGGTGAGTGTATGTAATTTGAAGTACGTGCGCCGTAGAGGATGGTCGCATGGACAATGGCTCTGCTCACTCTATGCAGGTTTTGGCTTATTACTGTTTTTTTAGTTTTTATTTCTACACATTCTGCACTGTCGCTCATACAGTATGATCGACTAGCACTTTTGGATATACGTAATTCACTGGATACAGACTTTTTTTCCATTTACCGGAGTAATTGCTGCAACTGGAATATCCCGCCGTCGTCGACTTGTTTACTCACACGCAGGCGACGCAGGAAGAAGAAAAGAGGAAAGCGAGCGGGGGCTCTATGCAGATCACGAACGAGATACAGCAATCCACCGTTACCGAGTATTTTACTTGCAAATGTTCAATCACTTGACAATAAAATGGACAAACTTCATGCTCGGATTATCTTCCAGTGAGACATTGCCAACTGCTGCGTGCTAGCTTTTACTGAAACGTGGCTGGATTCCACCATCCCAGACACCGCTATTACGCCAGCTGGGTTCTCCATCTTCCGGCAGAACAGAACCTCGGAATCAGGTAAACAAAGAGGCGGAGGGGTTTGCATTATGATTAACTCTCGTTGGGGTTCAGATGCCGCAGTTATTTCAACACACTGCTCACCGGACCTGGAGCTACTAACTGTAAACATACGTCCCTTCCATCTTCCCCGGGAGTTTACTTCCGCCATAATCACAGCAGTGTACATTCCTCCGCAGGCAGACAAGGCGTGCACGCTTGAGGGACTATACGGAATAATAAGTGGCCTGGAGGACACTCATCCCGAGTCTGTTTTTATTGTTGTTGGAGACTTTAACAGGACAAACATGAAAACAATACTGCCTAAATTTTATCAGCATATTTCTTTTCACACTCAGGGCGATCAGACCCTAGACCACTGTTATTCAACGATCCATAACAGCTTCAAACCCATCCCCCGCCCTGCCTTTGGAAAGGCAGATCACATCTCCATTCTTCTCCTCCCTACCTACAGACAACGTCTTAAACAGGAAAAACTGGTTTTTCTGTCAATTCAAAAATGGAGTCACCAATCCATTACTACTCTCCAAGACTGCTTTGAAACTACAGACTGGGAAATGTTCCGTGTTGCATCGGGTGACAACATTGATGAATACACTGACTCTGTCTCAGCATTCATCACCAAGATGGCGTAGGGTGCAAGTTGTGTTTTCGTCCAGTCCTGTGTATATAGCCCCTTTTTGTCTTCTCATCTTTATCCTTTTCTTTCTAATTTAATCTTTCTTTACAATCGCTCCTTCCTAATTCATCACCGATACTTTCTGGTGAACAACACCACCCACCGGAACTTTTTTCTGCAGTTATCTACCCATCTGGATCC